>VKOC01035538.1:0-14048 GCA_009364415.1 Spea multiplicata | reverse complement strand
CAGCAAAGTTGCATCTTATACACCACACAATAGTTTGTTTGTTTTTGTTCAATACCCCTAAAAAGAAAAAAAATGTTCTTCACAGAACTTTATCATTGAAAGACCATGTTTTTTTCTGCCACAAGACATCCAATGATTCTTAACTGGCATCTCACTAAAATCCCCAAAATGCCATGTGTTGTCTTAGAAACGTGTTTGTTTTTTCTACTTAATATCCAGATTATACTTTAATTCCCCCTCATTTGCTTTTCCTAAAACAATGAAGAAAAAAAAGCATCTAAAATCATTTTAGTAGCACAATATCCATTGTTGTAGACAACTAATAATAAAAAAATCATTTAAGTTATTATTTTGTTACGCATTGCTGGCCGTTCTTGTGTACAATTATCCTGACATCAATAATTTCATCAGTAGAACTAATTTATTGGCATTTTTATAATACTAATCTATTGCACTGCATGCTTGTAATAAAGATGTTGAACGATAAAATGCATCAAGATTGAGACTTACTGGTGCATGAGTGATAACATAATGTTTTAAAATTGATTTGGAGATGGTAATCACAACAAACACATTGAATTATGCTCATATTCTTATATTTATACACCCATGTTTGTCTTTCTTGTCTACTTAGTATAGTGGTAATTTGAGAAAAATCAACAATATAGTATTAAAAAGTTTCAAAAGTTATAACTCCAAAAACAGAATTATCAAGTATAGTAAACTTGGTGAGCTTTGTCTCCTTTGGTATTTGTCCTTCAGTGTATCTATATTGACACGTACAAGGACTTCTAGTATCTACTGTACTCAAGACCCCTAAACATTAACTAAAGGTCCTTATTATTCACATATTTGTATCACGACTTTAGTCAGTGAACTAGGATTGTGGACAATAAACTGTGACAAGTGGTAAAATGTACACTCATGGGCATATGTAACTGATTTTAAAAAGCAACACAGAAGAAAGAAGTCTTGTTTACATATACATGTGTTTTCTTATATACTGCATATTTCTTTACCTTAACTCGTCTTGGTCTTTATGTAAATGATCTAGGGACCCATAGGTTGTAGTACTCTTATTGTAACAGATGAGTAAGTAGGAACCACTAGTGCAGACATGTGAGTAGATGCATAATCACAGCGCAGCCAGTTGAGTTGAGGCGCGGCCAGGTGAGGTAGAGGGGATGAGAAAAATGACCCACTTCGTAGGCCAGCCTCAGGTAAGGTCCCCTTCGCATGGAAGCTGTCCGATGCCAGGGACGGTGCTGGGAATCCTGTTCGTATACTAATTAACATACTTTTTTCATTTTGGCAGGAGGTTGATTTACTTCTCTCAACTGACCTCTTTCTCAGTGTCTCAAATGGGACTAATACATTGTCATATCAAACTTTTAGAGATCAGCCATAACTTGAGTTTAGTTCAATCCAGAAAAAAGAGCAAAACAGTAAGAACCTTCCTAGATCAAACACATTATGAATTGGAGTTGAGATCAAGGGGATTGTAGGGAAAAAACAGTTGAACAAATAAACCAAGTAAAAAATATGAACATTTTTAATGTATTATTAGCTGACACAGCAGTGATTATGGTGTGAAACTGTACTACTGTAGTTGCTTGATTGTAAGATGACCCCCCCAAAATTTGAATATTAATTTAGAAAACAAAAGCCTGAATATAATACTACCCTATAGGAAAAAGGGTTTAACTAGTAAATATTCGTTCACATGTAAAATATTTTTTTATATTTAATAAAAACTATGCATTTCTTCTTTTTATTTCCTGCTCACCAGTTATGCACATCTGCCTAGACTTGCCCCTATGCTTCAGATTCCCTGGTGTCTAATAGGGGCAGCCAGTGAACTTCTGCGTGATGCGCATGGACAACCTCTGCTGCTGTCCGGCACTTCCTCCGGGGCTTCTATAACTGAGCACCAGAAGGTCATGTGAAGCTGGCGCTCGGTAATAGAAGCCCTGGCAGAAGGGCCAGCAGCAGCGGAGGTTGTCTGCGTGCATCATGCAGATGTCCCCTGCAGCGCTGCGTGGGATCTGGATCTTAGTCTTATAGTCAGACCTCATGTTATATTCGAGCAAATACGGTACCTTAACTTGAGCACTGGCTCTCGTTGTCGCCCCCATGTTGTCTGATTGTCTACCCTACTTTACTACATTCCTCAAAGAATTGAGAGGTCATCTGTGAGTCACTCTGTTTATTTGGTCATGTCTAGAGGAAGTTGTTTATTTCAATATTCCTTGTAGAGCAGAAAGTGCTACTTTCCACTCTTTTCCAAAAAGTGGCAGAAGATTTTAAACCAGCTCTGCCCATAAGGTTCCCTTTAGGATTTGGTTAACAAAGGGACACTTCCTCATGCGTACTTTAATGGATATTAAAACTGAGAGGTCCCTTTTCCCCTTGTGTCCCTTTTCCAAATTCATGGGGGACATTCTGCAGAATTCTCTCCATAAAACATTACAACCAAGCAATTATTTCATGCAGGGGGATGTATTTGGCCACCAATAAATGAAGTTTTGATGTATTTGGCCACCAATAAATAAAGTTTTACTTTGCTACTTAAAGTCTACTATTAAGTGAAGTTAGTGGACTTTGGAAACTGATAAGTGTCACACTATAGTGTTTATTCCACAGTACAAGTGCTATACTAATAATTACTTTGTCTCTTTTTATAATTGTTTTCTTTTCTTTCTTTTTTTCTTAACTGCATGCTTTCATCATCTAATGCATTCCTTGCCAGTATGTAGTTTGTTGTAATTGGGTAGTTTTGATTTTCTTTCTCCTTTTTAATAAAGCCTAAATTATACAGCTAGATGAAGTGCATGTTGCATATAACTGTCGTTTCAATCTAAATTCAAAGCCTCAATTTTTGTAACATCCACACAAGGAATAAAAGGATGAATACAATGTATTCAATGGAACCACTCTGTCTAATCTTTTCATTCAATCAGAATGGGACATACTGATAGAAACATTAAAAGTGTGTTCTTTAAGAGCCAAATGATCTGTGGGGTGAGGAAAACTGGTCTTTATTGGGCATTTGGCTCTATGGTCAATATATCCTTTCTGAATATTCCAGCATTTTATTTATTTATTGTTGTAGCTGTCCATTTCTGAATACATTGTCCTGTGTATATAACACACTAGAACACAGACTAACACATGCTAACATGCAAACTCACTCTAACACCATACAGATAAACTCACCCTAACATCATATGGTGTTTAAACCAGTCAAGCTGAGGGGCTTAAAGTGCACCAGTGTGGGAAGCTAGTAAGCTAAGGGTGCAGGTGCAAGAACCCAAGGCTCTGCCATGTTCCCACCTGCTTTGCCTTCTCCCTGTCAAAACCTGTGTTGTCCCCGCCAGACCTCCCCAACTTGCCTTCCTTATTTTCCAGTGAAGGAAGATCTTAAGATGTCCCCCACCTGGCCTGCAGGGCCCAGAGTGCCCTTTTGCCATGTTAGCACCTGGGTGCAGTGCACCCGCCTTAGCACACGCTCTCAAGAAAATACAAACTATTGTTGGAAGTTTTCTTTCAATTCACGTTTAGCATTTAGCCTCTGTATTACTCTTCTGGCTGGTTAAATAGGCATAACAGGCAACTCCCTGCTTCTCTAGAACAGGGTGCTAAATCTCCAGGTCGTGGGACCATCTTTAAGGCCACCTCTGCCTGATTTCCTCCTCTCAGCCTATGCATTTTGTGGTGTTTGAGGCTATCCATGCATGTGTATGCTGCTAGCTGCGCCAGTGTATGTCATAAAGCCCTCCAACATACATTACCCTGTCCTGTCCACCCTCGTCATAAGTCCCAAGGAGGAAGGAATCGGATAGATGGAGCATGGAAGTTGCTCGTAATGCCAATGGGAGCTTTATCTATTGCAACCCCCCCATGACTCTTGCACATCGTGTTACTTTACACTGCTTCCGGAAAAAAGTCAAGAAGCAGGCACTGAGTAAGATACACTTTATTAAACATTCATGCGCTGATAATACATTACTAAGTAATATCCTTTTGTGATTCCCCATACATAAATAAACTATAAATATAAAAAAAAATGTTTTATTTATTTTGCTACAGCATAGAGGAATAGACTAGTTTCTAACTAACAAACTTATAGAATATTTTATTTAGATTTTATAGTATTTGTTTATTATTTGTATGCACAATTCCCAGAACATTATTTTTTCATCAGAAAATAGGCAGTTTTATATGACTAAATATTAATTACAGTTATGAGAGATTTTCTGTGAATACAAACTCTAGCCCTAACAGAGATTTATTCATATACTATTTTGAAAATGTTAAATATAAGTAAACGAATAATGTAGATGGCACCACTTCAACTTAACCAAAGTAATGTATTAAAAAGTTAAAATGGCTGCTTTCATGGTATATGCAGGATTTTTACGTGGCTTTTTATTACATACACTGGTTAGTTTGATGTGTAAAACTAAAAAATAATATTTCATATTATTTATTGTTTTTTTTATTTATAGTGCCATATATTGCGCAGCACTGTACATTGGGTAAACAGGACACAGTGGTACACTGGGGGAGGGGGGCCCACCCAGGGTGCCACTCATGAGTGGGTACCACAATGGCACAGACCTTCACACAGGGGTGTAACAATCATGGTTGTATTGTCCCTTTAAAGCAGATAATCTTTCACGGCCTCTCCCTGCAGCTGTCTCTGAATAATCCAGCAGGCAGGAAGTGGCATCACATCCATTTCCTGCATGCTGAATCAGTCTGCATACAGCACAGACCAAGAGAAACAAATCACTCCTGCAGGTAAGGGATGTAAGCAGGGCTTAAGGCAGGCTGGGGCAAATATAGAACAGGCAAGCTGTTTGCGGGCAAACATGGCACAAACAGGCTGTTTGGGGGCAAGATGGCACAGGCAAACTGCTTGTGGCAAGGAGAACCTGTTTGGGGACAAAGATACTACAGCTAAGCTAGCTGGGGACACAGATGGCACAGTTAAGCTGTTTAGGAGCAATGACAAGTTGTTTGGGGACAAAGATGGCAAAGGGAATATGCCAGGGAGTGGGCATGTCTAACCTCCACTCCCTTGACCCAGAGACAGAGCACAGTGACCCAGAGAAGAGAAGCTTCACCCAGAGACACCATGTGAAGAGTTGTAGAGTTCCCTGGTATATATGCACAAGTGACTGTTCTGACACATTGTATAATACATTTTTCCTATGCATATAACACTGCACAGCATTTTCACAGTTGAAATTCTATTATATGTCAGATATGCCAACTTCTTGCTTTCATTTATATTGACAATGAATTCAGTTGGAATTCCACGCACATGTTAAATAGTTAATCCTGACAGGGTATTATCCACACACATATATATATATTTCAAATAGCTTTTGCAGTTGCGAACTTCTATAACCCCCTGCTGGTAATATATTTATGTTTTCTAAAGTATAAGTAGATACTGTGTATTTATTATAAACACACAGTGGCATTACAGATTCATATATGCTTAGATCGTAGCTGAATATAAAAGGTTTAGCATCTAAAGCAGGCAAAACTGTCTTGTTATTTCAGAGAAGTCATAAAACATATTCAGAGGACAATTTTTTGAGAGCATTTATCAAGGATGCTAGGAAAAATGGTTGGTTGTGGTACGTGTTTCCTTCCTATACTGCTCCCTAAAATGCATCCATGCACATACGACCCCCTAAATTCTTTATTCTATAGCTGCCATGGCAAGAAAGAACAAATTACCAGCACTCAAAGCCAAAGCTTCAAACATATACATTGAATAGACGTACAACTTTACCACTGTATTTTTACCAAAGGATATATGCTTACCTTATACATCAAGGCCCCCCAGGCCCCCCCAGCTTAGCTGGTGATAAGTAGAATATGTGAGCAGGGGCTGACCATTAAACCTGCCTCTTCTTCAATGGTTTGGTATGTGCATATATAGCTAATAGGTGGCTTAACCACCTCTACTACATGAATATGAAGTAGACTTGTATGTATATGTAGTCCATGATCTACAGAGAATGTACAGTATATATACAGTATAAAGTATAATGGATTTTGATACACTAAATATGTTGTGTATGCTAATCTATTTTCCATTTGTGTGTGAAACTGTGAATGGCAGCCATCCCTAAAGATTATGAGCTTGCAAATAAAAGTCTGATGGAAAATGTCAGAAACATTTAAGTATAGATCTTCAATCCACCATGGAAGACGGCACCTTGTATAATATATGAGAGTAGCTGATGTGCTCATCATAAAAATGATGGTAGGAAATCCAGATCCGCAATCCATCGCTGCACTGATCGCTGCTCTGTGCCTTTGAGGCTGGGATACAGATGCAGATACAGAGTGGTGACACTGCTTATACAGCACTGGGAAAAAGTATTTGGCACTTCTATTTTGCTTAGTTCTCACATTTAAATATTTCAGAACACAAAGACTATGTAAGTAAACAAATTCAGTTTTTAAATGAAACTTACATTTATTGAGGGTTAAGAGATAATCAAAGCCTATATCACTGTAAAAAAAAATAATTGCCACTCAAAACAAGTGGTCATGCCACCATTGGCAGATATGTAAGTATGAACTACCTTTTTAAGGACATGCCATAGCATCTCAATTGGATTTAGGACTTTGACTAGGCCATTTAAAAACCTTACTTTTGTGCCTTTAAAGTCATTCAGAGGTGGACTTGCTTGTGCACTTTACATCATTGGCCTTGCTGGATTACTCAACTGCACTTAAGCTTTAGGTCACAATCTGATGGCCGGACATTCTCCTTCGGGATTTTCTGATAGGGAGCAGTTCTGGGCTGTTGGTATGATGTGTGATAGCTTTTCTATGTTTGTAAGGGGACCCATGTCTTCCAAAAAGTTCTAGTTTTGACTCATGAGTCCAGAGAATATTATCCCAAATGTCTTGAGTCACCAAGTGAGGCCTGCAGGTCTTTACATGTTAGCCTGGATTCTGTTGTGATCTCCTGGATGAATCGTTGATGATCCTGGGAAGGTTCACCACTGCTTTCTCCATTTGTAGATAATGGCTCTCACAGTGGCTTGCTGGAGTCCCAGAGCCTTAGGGCTTTGTAGCCTATTCCAGACTGATAGATGCCAATGACTTATTTTCTCATTTGTTTCTTTAGATCTCTGCATCATGTGCAGCTTTTTGAGAGCATTTAGCCTTCTTCACTTTCCAAGACAGCTTGTATTAAATTGATGTTTATGTGCCGTGTCACTGCAGTTCATAACTTAAAGGGACCCAAAATCAGTCAGAGGCTCAGTCCTGAATAAATTCACTCCTCACTAATATGTGTATCTTTCTCAAGACTGTGTCAGTTATATATAGGCTGGTGGCCAACAATGCGACACCCTTACCTAATCAATCGCAGCAGGATACCAGATATGCTTGATCTCACGCTACGTGAGCATAGAAATGCACCATGCGTCTGTGCATATGCAGCTGTCGGCTACACGTCATCAGGAGACCGCTCGCCATCGCTGCCTTATCATTGACAGTGCGGCCATCACATGCACACACACACACACACATATATATTTATATGCAGAAAAAAAGGGGAAAGAAGCACACCATATAACACGGCCTTCAAACCTCAGAACACACTTTTCTCCAAGGATTTTAATTTTAAAGTCAATCTAACAAAATATGATTCTCTGACATGACAAAACAGAATGATAGCATGTCATGGTCAATTCAAACAAACCATTTTCAGAGATGTAACAGAGCGGAAGTATCCACTTAGGAAGGTCAAGGTTTATGATTTAGGCATCCGCAGTCCCTAATCTAACAACAAGTCATCCAATAAAGAGAGAATGTAGCTGTACAAGAAGATATGCATGAAGCAAATTGGACCCATGACAACTCAATGGGGCAGAACTGATGTGCTAAGTCAATCACTGAAGGTCAGCAGGAGTTCACCTAAAGAAAATAGTTTTGTAGACTTGACATTTTGTCCACAATGCCATATAAGACTTTATGCATCAACTTAAAAATGCATTTCACAGCTATTATTTATATATATTTTATAGTATGAGTAATCCAAAATTTGTGGCAGATTAATTACAAAAATGGTTTGCGTTTTGTAACAAGGAATATACAATGCAATATTGATTAAAATACATAACCATTGTCTAATCATAGGCTATTGTGGCCTTTTTGCACCTCTCGTGTAATTCTAGAACCTTGTTCCAGTTTATCCACATGTCTTTACATGTTAGGAGATAAAGCGTCCTTTAAAAGCTATCCTGCTTGGGTGCTTTTCTTGGCTGATTGTTTTTTAAGAGGGGTGATCTGGCTTCTAAGGAAGTTAAGAGTCTAATTACACACAACTTTGGACTTACATGACTTTGGCTGCAACTCATAAATCCCCCTTATTAACACAAAATAAATATTAAGGGAGGAATATATTATACGCCAAAACACAAATTGGGTGCCAGGAAGGTGGACAATGGAAATCTTTGATAGCTATAGGCACAAGCTTTCTAGAATTATTTTGCTGTGGTTGTCTGTACTACTCCAACCACAATTCTTTTTTTCTACTATAAGTGGTAAATGAATTGTGGTGATTGATAACCTTCCAGCAGAAGTGGTAGAGGTAATACAGTGAGATCTTTTTTGCATGCATGGTATAGACTTATGACTACCCTCAATCTAACACAAGATCAATGGCTACATTTTTACAAAAAGGGGATGACTAGATGTGCCAACTGGTTCTTATCCATCATCACATTCTAAAATGTTCTCACATTACCCCTCAGGCTTCCATCCTATGACTTACAAGTGGTATGGGGAAGAGGTAGGGAACTAGCTGCTCCCTCTTTCCTCTGTCAAGGGAACCCCCATTTTAGTTAAACTTTTAAGCATTTCTAAAAGTATAATAATAATGCCTATCATTTAACTGCCAATGAGAATAACATTTAGATTATGCTTTCCAAAAAAATGTTTGCATTAGAGAAAAATAGGCATGTCATTATATAGTTGATTGTGGGGGTTTCACAAATATAACTGTTGCTTGTGACAAATAATAAACACAATAACGGAGTTAAATTATACATCGATCAATAAAATATTTAAGCACAATATTTTATTGAGTGCATTTTGGTTTTTTGTTTTTTTTAGTTTTATTCATACTACACTTGAAGCCTTGCTGTGAATCAGTTAATTGCACATTATTAAGTAAGAAATCACATTCATTTAAGCCTAAACATGCAATTATGTAATTGGGGTTAAAAAATGCATGAAATGCTCTAGTCACTATGGATTCCTAGCAGCTTGGAATAAATGTATAACCAACATAAAAATGTTTGAAGAATTGTAACTGTAAATATTCTTAAGAAATATTATATTTTATGATGGAATTAATCCTATATTTTATCAATAAAATATTGAATAAAATTAAAAAACAAACATTTTTAGTTGAATTAACATCCGTAGGGACTATTTTTTTAAAAAAATATGAGTGCTATATACTCATATATTATGATATAATATGATTATTTGATAGCTGGTGGCTTTTGGGATTGTTGTACACATCTCATAGGCAGTATCTGTTTTCATTTTCAGTTGTTGCTGGTCTGGGAAAAAACTACGAGAGTTCCAACTACCAAGCGATCTTCGGAAGAATTACTGCACCACTACAATATGTAGATTACGTTACATATTTTTCAGGTAACTTCTGTAAAGTACCAAATTGTATTTTCCGTATTTAATTATATAATTCTTTGTAAACTAGCTTGTACGCTTAAACTCATCAGTTGTCCAAAGAAGCAAACTTGAATATTTAATGTATAGAGTATTGTGAAACAGTATGTGCCTCTTCTCATTTTCTTCTATTTTAGTATATTTGTCACACTTTAATGTTTCAGACCATCAAACTAATGACAAGACAAGCATAACAAAAATACAGTTTATAACTGATGATTTTATGTATAGAAGGGAAAAAGCTATCCAACCCTACATGGCCCTAAGAAGTAATTGCCCCTTTAGTTACTAAATCAACTAATTAACCAAATGTAATGGATAATTGGGCTCAGTTTCACTGGGCACACCCAGACATGATTACTGCCAGCCCTGGCAACATCAATTAAATACAACCGGTTTTGCAATGTGAAGTAGGGTAAAAGATCTTAAAAAGCAGCGCATGATGTGGAAATCTAAAGAAATTCAAGAACAAGTGAGAAACAAAGTCATTGACTATTAGTCTGGAAAAGGTTACAAAGCTACTTCTAAGGCTCATGGTGGCAGCCATTTTCTACAAATAAAGACCACTTGGAACAGTGGTGGACCTTCCCTAAAGTGGCCGAGAGCTCATAGATGAGTCATCACAAAAGAACCCCAAAAAAATCCACAGTAAATGGCAACGATGGGAGAATTATAAGGCAAAAAAACACTGCTGGGTAAAAAGAACACAAATGTTTGTCTTTACATTTGCCAAGAACATCTTGAATATTCCCAAGACCCTTTTAGAATAAAATCTGCAAACTAGAAAAAAAGTGGAAACCTTTTTTAGAAGACATGGCTGCCGTTACAGCCTACCATAAAGCTTAGTTTAAAATGTAGCATTTAACAATGAGGAATCATACCAAAAACAGTCAAACGTGGTGGTGGGTAATGTGATGGTCTGGAGCTTGGGCAACGTGCCATAATTGGTGGTACCATGAATTCCGCTCAACAGAAAAGGTTTAGGGGGCAATTACTTTTTCACAGGCGTGATATAGGTTTTGATTAACTTGTTTCCTTCAACAAGTGAAATGATAAAAAGTTGCATTTTGTGTTTATACATGTTGTCCTATATTAAAATTAGTTGAATAATCTGAACCATTTAAATGACACAGCACTGTATATTCACTGTATATTAATTTCCCTTTCAACAAGTAAAAGGTCTTCATGTGATTTTCAATATCATAGTTAACATGTCTTTACTGTTACAGTTGAATTGTAATTTTTAGATGTACTGTAGATTTAGAAATTAATAAATGTAACATGTTGCGTCGTATACAAATTTCAGTGACTAGCTCAAGTTCCTCTTGGAATTTGTTCTCTACAGCTTTGTATTTTTGTAGTTATATCTCCAGATACAGAAATCACCTGTTATTTATTAAATCGGAAGTAAGGAGTCTATGGAACTTCTACCACCCTAAAGCAGAGAAGTGTCATTAGTTTTTGTAGAAAGGAAGACATGTCTGCTAAGCATGAATCTGATACTGGAACAACAGAACCCAAGAGGGTGTTATGAAATGTTTCAAAAATAGTGCAATTCAAAGGAAACTGTAGGCGCACAACTAAAA
Source organism: Spea multiplicata (assembly GCA_009364415.1). Lineage (NCBI taxonomy): Eukaryota > Metazoa > Chordata > Amphibia > Anura > Pelobatidae > Spea > Spea multiplicata. The sequence continues at coordinate 2,724 of VKOC01035538.1, read as the reverse complement.
CTGTTTTATGACACAGCATGGTATAGTCAAGAGATGAATTGGACAACTGTGCTGCATTGTATTACATCGGCAGCACAACAAAAGGATACAATTCTTATGAGACCAAATTCTAAAGAAGCCCTAGTTCAGTTTCTGTAAAAACATGATCTCGCTAGAGATGACAGATGAATAGGTTGCACAACTGTTCATACATTTCAAAACATAAAGGTAAATTCAAAAGATGTGCTAAGAAAATTGCTATCAATTGATCACACAAAAGTCAATGGAATTCAAAATATGACTTCGATATGAAAAGCAGGCATGCGTAGTATAGTGTGGAAAAGAAAGAAACCTTTGTGTGTGAGTGCATGCTGTTGGCATGCATATGTGTGAGTTAGTGTATGGTGTTAGCATGTGTATGGGCTGTAACCATGTGTTACTCTGTTGTTAAAGTTTGTGTTAATGTATGGTGTAAGTGTGCGTGTCACCAAAACACCATTTTGCTCATCAGAACCATATAACAGCATTGCTTTTATTGTATAAATGATTGGCTTTGCATACTAAAGATTGTATTTTTTTCTATGTTAGTGGAACAACATCCTTAATCCTTTTTGCCTCCCATGGTGCTGATTTTGTGGAAACTTTTTCTTTTGCATGGTATCCGCCTGTCCGCCTGCTAAGACAATGAGACAGGAATCGTGTGATGGCTGCTTTATATAAATGCAAATATGTGTGTATAATATATTTGGCTCTTAACCCTTTACTATTTATATTCTGTATGACATCCCACACATTACAATGCAAACAAAAAAGATAGTGAAAGCATCATATGAGGGTGTCATAGCAGACACATCACGACTATTATAGGTGTACAATTCAATAAAAAGCATTCAACGAATCTCCATTCCCTCCAGGGGAGGAAATTCTTCATATAGAGAGGTATATAGGTATTAAAATCACATATATGTCTCTGACAAGCAAGTACTCTCAAAGCTCTGTAAATGAATCGATAAATAATAGAACATACACAAACTGTGGCATAGTATAGCTTCATGTATTTTTGAATATATATTAATTCAAAGAAATATTGTACCCATAACTCAGTGTTTGCAAAAGATGTGAACAGAATAAATAATAATAAAAAAACAACTATAATTACACTATGAGCAGGGTCATTTTAATGAAAATGGGGGTCCTAAACAAGCCTCCTCTACCGGGTATGCACTAGTACCCCTCAGCCTGAAAGTGTTACAAAGACATACGAATATCAAGGTGGAAAAAGTATAAATTATTTTGCCATTCTTTTTTCTATACAATTCTGTATTTTTTTTATTTTACTTGCTTAATATTTTGGCTTTTCATTTTGATCAATTCGCTAAGCTATTCTTCTGGGTTTTCTCTAAAATATACAATTTCTTTCTTAATGTAAGCTAATTACACTATCGTTAACTCTGTCAGACTTCACAAAGATCGTACAGCTATTCAATGTATTGAGTGTGTTCCAGAAGTCAGTGAAAAAGTGTTTAATATTTATAAACCAGCAGGGCTGTCACCAAGGTACAATCACTCTTTAGAACAGTATGTTTTATTGCAGTCTTTTTGTTCGTCAGGTCACTGGAGTGAATATTTATTAGATGGGAATGATTTATGACAAGCAGGTATACCTGGCAAATTAAATCCACTATTTCTCTATTCACTTTTGGGAAACATCTCTGAATTCTTTAACTTTGTCCCATGGGTTTTTGTGTGTTGGCTCATACTGTTGAGTTAAATTGAAAATAAGATTAAATAAGACGATGATGGTTTTATATTTCTGGGGATATTGGTAAAAAGTTCTGAATTCGATGATGTTAGATGTGGGTATGGTAATATTGTAAGTAAATTGGCTATCTCTCTAAATGCTCATAAGTATAGCTAAAATTGAAAATGAGAAAGAAATTGAAAAACGGCAACTTTTGAAGAAGTGGTTGTTCTTGCAATCCTATGGTCGACTGAAGATTAAATATGAAAATGTATAAGCATTAGAAACCTCACGGCATCAAATAGATAAATTGGTTGGTTGATAAAGTGAAGTAGATGAAGGTTATGAATACGCTTATTGGGAATTTGACCAAGAATAGCCATTCAAAGAAAATGCAAAGTCAAACCTATAATATTAAGTGGAATGGATACCAAGGGTGGAAACAGAGTAGAATAAATAGAATGGATACTGGCTCACGCACCCTACACCTCAGTTCAAGATATTGCGACCAATAATTTTAAAGGTTATTTATCATTGAAAAGGAATATCCTTATACTGAAAAACATAATGGACTATTGCTTTTAATATTATGCTGAGGCATTTTCAATATTGCTATTTTGAGATTTACAGATCATGACTTCTACACTTCAACTAGTTAAGTTTGGAGGCTTCATAGCGCATTAGTTATTATGTTTTCATGCATAAGAAATTTTAAAAATGTGTCCAAGCTTGGTGTTTGCATAGGACCAAATTCTGATTAGGGTTCACAACAAGTGAAAATGATATCCTTATATTCCTTCACACATTACCTCCAACTAACTAATTGATACGTACTGAAGGACAGGGCCGGCCTTTGGGGTGTGCGACCTGTGCGACCGCACAGGGCGCCACACTCCAGGGGGCCCCAACTTGCGGCACCCGGCACCCCTCCAGAGACGGACAGTAATGTCCGCCGCTGGAGGAGCAGGCTTGCAAGGGAGCGGTAACGGAGGTCTTTAACAGAC
>VKOC01035536.1:0-13708 GCA_009364415.1 Spea multiplicata | reverse complement strand
GCCCGTGCCTTTGCCTGAGCCTGTACCCGTTCTTGCCTGTGCCCGTTCCTGCCTGAGCCTCTGCCCGTTACCGTACCCGTGCCTGAGCCGGTACTCGTGCATGTTACACTACATGAGCTTAAGCCTGTATCCGTGCACGAACCAGTACGCGTGCCTGGCCCGGTACTACTCCGTTCCCGTCCGCCCTGCCAGTGGGCCTCGGTTCCTGTCCGCCCTGCCAGTGGGCCTCCGTCTCCGTCCGCCCTCTCGTCTTGGGCCTCCGTTCCCGTGCCTGAACCTGTCTGTACCTGCCTCAGCTCCCGTCTCTCTGCCTCTGCTCCTGAACCTGTACCTGCCTCAGCTCCTGTCTCTCTGCTTTCCAGTCCTGCTATCCTGTCTGTACCCATCTCTCCGTCACCATGAATAAAGTGGTACAGATAGAGTTCCCCGTATCCCCTGCACCTGGACTCCTACCCGACCTCCTCGCCCGGGTCATGACACAGCTCATATGCAAATTCTCCTCTCAGCTTTCCTTTTAGTGAATAAACCCTGATAAATTCGTAAAAAGATATTTGTAGACTTCTCATGAATTGATCATCAAAGTTTATTCACTGAAGGAGACTTTGCATGAGGATTGTAATTTTAATTATAATTTTGCTATTCATTATGAAGGGCCACCACTGACAGGTTTCTCCAGTGATAATAGCTGGCTTAGTATAATGCATAATGCAATGTGAAATGTGACTGAAGAAATCTTTATGATTTGACTTTATATTATACAGGCCAGGGCCTATCAATGTTCTTCCACAGCAGTTGCTATTGCCCCTTTATAATGTATACTGAAGTGAAGAATAAATTCTCCACACAAGCTGCTCTCAAATGTTTCTTTAAATAATTGCCCTCATCGGTGTTCATTAATGGCAAGGGCAGCCCTATTTATAAAAATTTAACTTAAGTAAGTGTAAGTGTTTATATGCGGCTTATATAATGATATTGCAATATTTATTTAAAGGGGAGTATCAGATGAACTATGAGGAAAATAGATTTGTTAGCAACCAAGCGAGCTTGTCCAGTAACATATTTCTCACAAATTAAATATACGCTACTCAGTCCTATATGGCATTGTGTAGAAAACCCATTAAAAGAGCAAAGAATAGTTCCAGTTCCAGGTGCCTAACAACTTTACTATACTAGGCAACTGGTGGCTGTGTGTAGAACTGCAAGTAAAACACCCAAATAAAATGTTCTGCTAGGGGCCCAATGTGAGAGCAGCCCAGGTGGCTATTGCTCCTGACAACATGGATTTTTCTTTTTTTTTTTGCATTATTTTACAAACTGGTTTAATGGTCATTTAAACTAAGCTAATAAACAGGATGTAAGAACCTTTGTGCACAGATGTAACTTAACAGAATATGCACGCAGGGCCGGCCCGACAATGGAGCCTAGTGGGGCAACTGCTCCAGGCGGCACTTTTGAAGGGGTCGGCACTTTGCCGCCCCAAGCCCTTTTTTTTTTTTAAGCGGAAGAGACAGGGGTGCCGAGTGGTTTTCGCTAACCAAGTTGTCAGTACACGCTCGGCGCCCCTCTCTCTCCTCTGCGGTGAGTCTCCCTGTTCGGTCTCGGTGCCAGCTTGTAATGCTGAGCATCTTCCGGCGCTCAGCATTACAAGCCGGCACCGAGACTGAACAGGGAGACTCGCCGCAGGAGTGCTGAAAAGTAAGTACAAGGGGGGGTGTAGAGTAAGGGTAGATAAGAGGGAGGGAGGGAGAGGAAAGGTAGATAATAAAGGTAGATAATGTCTTGGGCTAGCCCTGTATGAAAGTAAACTCAGATAATGTAGCTGGATTCGATTTACATATTCCAAAGGTATCAACTTTCAACTTGTAACATAAACGTCAATGCTTGTTTGAAAAGACACTTGAAACCTAACCCTTACCAGGTTGTTTCAAAAACCAAAAATTGTAGCTGGGTTTTAGTCTGGTTTGACCCAGCTGGAAATCTACACTGACAACTTTCCATCTTTCTTCCAAGTCTTCTTTTTAGACGTTACTAATTATCAATACCTAAAGCACCTGAAAACATCAGAAATATCCTTTGGCTTCTTCAACGGAAGCCAAATATACCTTCAAAATGCCCCCCGAAATGTTGAGAAGCCAGCTTGTAGCTCAGAAGATACAAGCCCCTTTTTTACGGGTGATCAGCGCTGTCTACTAGCGGACAATGCCTCAATCACTAACAGTCACTTACTTCTCCTGCAGTAAGCGGTGCCATTTTCAAATAGATTTTGTTATAGATTTTAAGTAGATTAAATAAAATAAGCAAGATACACCTCAGTTTTCTGAAAATTCCAACTCGAAATCGAAAATAACTTTGGTTTCAAACTGCAAGTGTGGAATGACAGTTTAATGGGCTTAATATACCTTATAATTCATAATCCTGGTATACATGACAGAGAATCAGTATCATGAGTGTAAAATACCTCTGTAGCCTTGTTTTGGCAATTGTTTGGTTTTCCAATAAATATTGGAAGCAAACTGAATAACGTCACTTTGTACTGTGAGTGGAGGAATGATTGATACATTAAAACAGTGAGTCAGAAATATTATTGAACCACAAAAAACGTTGTGTTTCTCCAGAAAGGAGCCCGGACTAATCAAGTTGCACTTAAAAAGTTACTCATTCGATCAATGACAAACTCAGATGGTGTCCGATATTGTGGCTGTGTGTTTTATTTGTGTCAAAATATAACTTGTCATATTAATGGTTTGAAACATTTGGAAACTATATAATGCTATATCTGATCTTGCAATGAAGGGGGTTATATAAAATTAGTGGGAAACATGTTGCTTGTTTAGGTGCATTGAGGACCGTGGACACGAGCTGGAACATCTTCTACATTATCAGGGCAAGCATCATAAACTCACCTAATAAATTATAATTTACAGACAGGTCTGAATTTTGAGTAACCTACTTTCTTAGTTTTAAACACGTTTTGAGTAAAGCTTCATTAAACATCTGTCTAAAGGTTCAGTAAGCCCCTCATTTGCCACATTCAGAGTGAAGCCAAAGTAAAGTCACATTAGTTTTTTGTTACTTTGCTCCTTCATTTTTTGGTTAAACCACCCAACCCAAGCTACATTTACCACTGGACCCTATCGCCACCTCATATTTGCTCAGGGGCCTGTGGACCAAAACCTAGTGCTCAGCCTAAAGAGTTCCTGGTGAGACATTAAGTCTCTTGGAATATGTAAAATGTTCCTTCATCATGACAGGATTGGCATATCTCCTTCCACTGCCACTCACTGATGACTGTGTACAAATTGAAACAGGCACGTGTAAATAAAGCACACACTGAAATGCAGACACTGAGAAAGCTCAGAGCAACCATACAAGCCAAGTTCAAAGGCACCCTCCTGCCTTTGTGCACTCTCTGCCGTCTGGTGCAGCTCGCACAATTATCCAGTAATGAGATAAAACCCACTAGGGATATGCTTAGAAGGAACAGCGGGGCTCAGTATAATGACCTACACGTGCTCAGCTTCTGCCATTCCAATGGAAAAGTTGGGATGTTTTCTTTTTAACTCTTGTGTTGCTTTAAAATGTAAACAATTCTTCATTAAGGTATTATTAATCGACCACCACATTCTGCTGCACTTTGCAATCGGTTAACAGGGCGTACCAATTAGTGCATAACATAACAATTTGAGTTTACAAAACGTAACGAGGAGGTGGTGGTATATTACACATGAGGTAAATGTGGGCCCCTGCCACATCCCCATGTATGTGTACAAACATACAAAAAAAAATACTCTCATTCATTCACACTCATTTAGCTGAATCCTGACTTGATACCCTGCTTGCTTGCGATGCAAGTTGCTGTGCTACTTCTGTGGGATCACATAATATCATATTATGTGACCCCCTAGAGTTGCGGCTGCTCATAGGTCTCCAGAGTTTAAATAGCAGTCCCAGATTTAGCATTAATGAAAGGCCTGCTTGCCTAGACATGGAATACCATTAACACACACAGTGCCTGTGGTTCATGACACTATGAGTTGGGCAGGACACTTTACTAATATGGGATGGGCAGAGGCTTGTAACCTAGGATGTAGGGGTTCCCTGAGGCTAGGCATTTGTGCATAACTTAGTTGTCTGAGGTACGGTTAACTTGGGTGGCAATGGGCAGCATAATTACCATTCTGGGGATGTTTTACCAATTTTAATACCTATGTCAGCACTATAAGCGTACCACATGTAACCAGGAAGATCTCATCAGTTCAAGCTAACACGTTTACTAAATTGCTTTATAGATTTTATAATGGTATGTTAATCTTAAAATAGATTGTGACAGTGTTCAACAAACACTGTGGCCTCTTATCCCCATGTCTCTCTGGCTTTATTTTAACAAAGTTAATGACCACATTGACATTGCACACATTATGAGGACCCATGTCACATTAAGCCAGCAGCATGAGCATGTTTAGACAGGACATGAAACTACAGAATGATTACCTTGTTGCTCTATTAAGTCTAAATAAGCACTTAAGAGTCCCAACAGTTGATAGCCACCTCTCCCTTTTCTCCATTTGTATGTATTTTTTCAATAAACAATATGCAGTTTTTAAATAAATTATTTGGTAAGCGGGTTGCATTCATTCTTAAAAAAAAATGTTTTCAACAACAATAAATTGTGTTCTGTGTCATCAGCGAAAAAAACAGTTTGATATCCAGCATTGTTGTCTATAAGCAACTACAAATGTCACTCTGTGCACTATAGAATTCTTTCCCAGGATTATTGTCAATATTTGAATGACATTCTGTTCTGCGCAGTCCCTGTACCGCATGGGGTCTTACAGGCTGTGGGATTTTTTCCTTTGTTTTCTTTGAGATACTTTTACTTAAACAATGGGTAGATAGTTCTGTATTTATATAACAATGAGGAATAGCTTGTCAAGTACAGTTTATTAAAAAAATCGACAAATTTAGAAATCTGGGAAAAGAAGCCAGAAAACAGAAATAACTTGATAAATGTTATCTATGATCCTAATAAAAATGTTGTTTTTCTGGTAGAAAACTAGCAGCCAGTAGTAGTGTCAGAAAATGCATAATATATGAATATAATCTGTTTTTCCTAAAAATAAGTGTATGCATTTCTTGACCCAAGGCCGTGTAATAATTTCTGTTCACCATGGCCAAAGAATGAAAAATGTCAGTGGATACCAAGGGATTTTCAAATAACTAAGTTGTGTGAGAGCGTGTTTATTTACTGTCATGTACTGGTGACCACAATTGAGTGGAGGATGCATGGTTTAAAAACATATTATTATTATTATTACTATTATTTTCCTGTGTAATAAAAAATACTTTGATTGATGGATGACAGATTGAGGGAGAAGGAGACTAACAATTTGCCTTACATTCTCTTGTGGACTGGGACTATACATTAGGCCTCCAGGGCAGCTTTCGGTTCCAAGACAGGAAGGAGTGGTGTTTGGTACTTCCTACGCCCTTCTCAACTCCGGCCCCCTCTTGCACCTTTCAGGTCCATCTGGCTTCTGCCCTGATTGTTATAAGTCATGTCTCTCTCACAAACTCATCTTGACCCCCTCCACCCCAGAGAGAGGGAGACTTTCAGGGGATCATACCTGCCAACATTTCAAGAGGACAATGAAGGGCGCTTGTTTTAGGGCTTGTAGACCAGAGGTGTGATTAGATATGCCTTTACTTAGGCACCTTATGGGACTTTGTAACCTATTGATAGCTATTGATTCCAGTGAGTAAGGCACTGGCAATTAAAGAAACTATGTTTATTATTTAAAGAGTAGTGTGGTGCTAAAGAACACTGTAATATATAAAGCCACCAAATAGTCTTTGTATCTGATGAATTTGGGGCATAAATTGAGACTTGTTGCTCTTCACTTGATGTAGGTAATAGGTATATAATATTATAATCAGTTTTCTATTGCTGCCTATGGGAAGAATAACTCTAAATTACCAATGTGTTTTATTTTGGTACTTCAACATCATCAGTTTCCCTCCTTCACCAATTCCATTATTTTTTTTTAATTAATGTGATTGGCTTTTATATCCCTTTGGAAATACTGGTTTGGGGGGAAAAATATATAATCGCTGTAAGACTTTTGTTCCATGTGAAACTCATCTTCTTCTGACTGAAGGCACAAAATAATGATGTTCTATGTGTTCCTTGTTCATCCACTGATTGCCCAGTAGGGCAAGCAACTGCTATTACTAACGCACGGCACGCTCATCAAACACAGTATAGGAGATAGGAGGCAGCAGACCCAGACTGCATTTTCTACATGAAAAAGGCATAGACGTGTGAAAGACCTATCCATTCGCAAAGCTGACTAAATTATATTTTGTGAGAGCAGGCTGCGGGTTTGTGTAGATAACCAGAAATAAAGAACCGAATGAATAAGATAATATTCATTGCCTTAGCCACTGTGTGCAGCTATGTACACTGTGCACTTCTCAACAGTAAACACATCCCAGAATGCAATGTGGCGTGAAACACAAAAGGTCTCCACCACATTTAATACTTCAGGCTCCTGGAGAGACACTATTAAAGTGAAACGGTTGCCAGCACACCGGCTTTTCTCAACTCTCACCTGCACTCACTGAAGAAAGTAAATATTATGATTACTAATGCTTCACCATTATTTTACTGTAGCACATCTGACACATGCTATGCAATGTTTTATGCCGACAAGTGTCTTCCAGTGTCCTTAAGAGATTAAGATTTATTTATATTCCGTGGACTATACTTTATTCCCACAATGATCATTAATAGCAACAAACAGAAACAAGCTAAAGCTAAGGTAAAGAATAAAAAGAAAGCCCATATGCATGATATATCAGGTGTATACTGCATTTGTGTATAAGATGGTACTTCAGGTTTTTTTTTACAACAGAACTGGTAAATATTAACTAGGATACTCCTAAGAGTGGAATTCATTGTCCTAACTGGTAAAGTGTCTGAAAACAGAAAGCGGTTCAATGCATTTCAAGTTTCCCATTCAGTGCATACCTTCCAAGTGTCCCTTCTTGGGTAAATCATTGTTTATTAAGCATTTTAGAAGGTTTGATTTGTTGGAGATGTCCAACAAAGGAAAAGGGGGGGATACAGAGATAAGAATAAGGGGAGGGGGGGACACGGATAAGGGTACAGCCCAAATCCATCACAACATATACAGCATGAAGAAATATGCAGTATGGAGGGTAGACATACTGGAGCCTCACATCTGGGCCCGTAAAATGACAAAGGAAGCATGATGGACCAATCAAAATATTTTAGCAGATAAGCAACCCTGTCGCGGCCCGTGACACAACAGGACGTGGCATGTATGGAGGGCTCCAAATAGAGCGGGGCTGGCGAGGCCGGGAAGCTATGGAGGCGAGGCCGGGAAGCTATGGAGGCAAGGACAGCCAGGAGCCAATTCAAATGAGAGGTGAAAAGCGACCGACGTCAGGGGGAAGTCGAGGCTTGGCTACAGCACAGTGGACGAGGCACCACGAGCAACCGCAAAGAAGGCACCCAGGGAGCAGCAGATGCGGTAGCATGACGGACCAGGAAGAGGACGGGAACCAAGTGTCCCTTTCTAAGACCCAAATATCACTATACCTATTTCCTCCTCTAATGCCTATCTTTTCATGGAGATCATCATGTTTGTTGGATATAAAGGTTTCACAGTGCTCTACAGCATCAACATTTAATAATAAAAATAATAAATAAAAATATATACAACATAATATGTTATCTTGTACTTTTTTTCCCCTCCAGATCCTCTCTGTACCTTTAGGACATTTCCCTGCTGCTCTCCAGCTCTATTGCCTTGTGCATTTGGCTTAATCCATCTCCTGCTAAGCAGTTTACAAGTGCAAGCTACTCACCTCCAGACAGCTCTTGTTTGTAAAGTATTTTTAGGGTGTCTAACGAGACCCACTGTGCGCGTGAGAATTTGGGACTGCTTTTTTTGCAGTCATTGACAAAAGTTTCAGAAATTATATAGAACAGAGAAGGATTTCTGCTGCTGTCCTGGTGCTTCAGTGCTTTCAGAAGATATGTGCTTTTTTGTTTCTTTTTTTAACAAATTTAAAAAAATGCATATTAAATGACATATTTTAATGTGCACTCATGTTTTATGAGGCAGTGTGGGCAATAAGCTCAGAGGACAGAGTGTGTTAGTTTGTGTGTTACAACAAGTGTGTTTGTGTTAGTATGTTATAGTAAGACTTGCAGTAATTGTGTGTTAGCATGTGTTACTATGTGTGTATGTGTTATAATGAATGTGTGTAAGTATATATATATATATATATATATATTATAATATATATATATATATATATATATATGATAATGTGGAAATTAATTTGGGGGTGCCAAAAGCTTCAGGGGGCTAGGTGCTAGCCTTCCCTGAGCATACTGTTTCTGATTTGGTAAGCTTAACCTGGTTTGTCTTTCCTGGCTCACTCCATAAATTAAACATGTCTATTTGAAAAAATGATTTGCTGTGTATTTTTATAGCTTTTTGAAGCTAGTCAAACACAAACAGCATATGTAAACAGCTCTGTTTAAGTTTTTATTAGCAATCAATACCCAGCAAATTGCAATTCATTTACTAAAATATGTCGAAGCTGCCCTATTCTATAGCATGGCCGCTATGCCTGGCTGTCAATGACTGGCCGTGTTTTGAGTAGATGTGAGCATGATGGGCAAAATTGCTTCGAACTAAATATTTTTTTTTCTGGCAATAAATTTAGGTTCCCAGTCGTTCAGGTCAGAAGAAATTTGGGGGCCTTCGGAACAACATTCACAGGGGCGTTCCCAAAAAGGGGAGGTCCCAGACACCTTCTGGACTCAACTTTCATTATAGATTTTTTTAAAAAAAGGTTCCTCAAAAGGCAAAGAGGTAAAGCAGGAGTAGTAGTAGTAAAACACTGGCCTAGGCAGGCAGACCCTGGCCCCTTGGAGCAGGACTGAATTTCCCCAGTATTATACATTATACATATTATATTGTCACCAATATTTCTCTAATAATGAAATGATTCTGCAACATTCTGTTTTATTTGCATTCATAATGAAATGATAATCATAAGAATAATAGATAATATGACAGATAATAAAAAATGTACTTGTCCACAAATTACAGGTTTGGCTAGTACCATAAATGGACAAATGTCTTAATAAACTAAACTAATACTACCGTAGTCACGACAGTTTCCCAATCCACCCCACGACAGTACATTTCCTAAAATTAACTATTCATTAACTTTCAGTATGTTGGGTGAGCAATGAGCTTTAATCTCAGCCTTTGCTAATCCCTGACTCACACTCCAACTCCCGTAAGTCTGTATCCACTGCTGTTGACAAGTTAAAATGGTGTCAGCACATTTATATATCTAATGCTTTTCCCACAGTCTGTTGGACCCCTCTATCACAGCCATAACCATGCCGTTTTTTGGGGTTTTTTTTACTATGTACCCTCCTACACACGGTCCCTCCCACTCTACCTCATCAATGAGCACCAAAATGGCTTGTAATGGCGACAAAATGGCTTGTAATAGCAGCTATGCATGGTGACAAATAGATGAATCATGATGAATTTTCTGCACTTTTGCAAATCTTTTTCGTTAGTTTTGTTGGAGATTGCCCTTGTTTTCGATGATTCATACAAATGCACAAAACAGACAGTGTTCGTAAAAATGAAAACGTGTTCGTAAATAAAAAAAAAAAAAAAATGCACAAGCCTAGCTTTGACCATGTAACATACATGGATGTGGCAGGTATTCCAGTTTAGGATACAATCATACAGGCAAAATTATATATATCTCTGTCATCATAGAAATAGTCCAGCCAGAAAGTGGCAAAAAATATGTTTATTGTCTTGGCATATTGTTCTGAAACAACAGATGGACCAGTTAAACACTTGCTTAATCATATTTTTTTCTGTTTCTTCAAGCAGGGAAAAAAATCATTAAAATGGCTGGTGATTTTTTTTTGTTTTTTTTAAAGATCATAGACGACATAAAGATTTAAAAATAAGCAACTCTGTGGTGTTCTAGGTAAAACATTTTTATTATTATGGTTTTATTTATATAGCGCCAACAATTTACGCAGCGCTTAATACAATACATATATTCATGTTGGGAATGTTGGGAGGGAGGGGGAATGCTGAAGGTTCGATGGAAGTAGATTCCAGAGATAAGGGGCAGTGAGGAGGAGAGCCTTAGCCCATGGGAAGAACATAAGGATCGGGTAGGAGAGTATTTGCTTATGAGGGCAGAAATGTATGGAGGAGCAGTGTTATGGAGGGCCCTATATGTTAGTACCAGGATTTTAAATAAAAATCTAAAGGTAATAGGGAGCTATTGAAGGGTTTCACAGAGTGGGGAAGCAGAAGAGAAGTGGCATGCAAGGAAGATGAGCCTAGCAGCAGCATTTAGGACAGACTGTAGAGGACAGAGTCAAGACAGTGGAATGCCAACCAGAAGAGTGTTGCGGTAGTTTTTTAGGTGCAAGTGGCAGGATTTGCCGAGGGACTGAATGTGAGGGATGAAGGAGAGGTTAGAGTCAAGGATGACCCCAAGGCATCGGGCATGGCTAGTAAGCGAGATTGTTGTGTTGTTAATGTTGATAGAGAATTTGGGTAGTGGAATAGAGATGGAAGGAGGGAAGATAATGAGTTCAGGTTTACAAAGCATTGTGACATCCATGAAGAAATAGACAAGCAATTGGTAATAGTGGATGGAGAGAGATAAGGGGAAGAAAGGTAGATTTGGGTATCATCTGCATACAGATGACACTGGAGGCCAAATGAGTAGTTTGCCAAGAGATGAAGTATAAAGAGAGAACAGCAGAGGGCCAAGGACAGAGCCTTGTGGGACGCCACCCGAGTGGCGGGGTGGAAGGGGTGATGATGTCTTGCCAGAGAAGGAACGGTTAGATATGAGGAGATCCAGGAGAGAGCTGTATCTTAAATGCCTGTAGAAACAAGTGAATCAAGAAGAAGGTGCTGATTAACAGTATCAAAAGCAGCAGAGAGATCCAATAGTATTAGAATGGAGAAGTGACCTTTTTCTTTGGCAGAGAGCAAGTCATTGGACTTTTGTTAGAGCTGTTTGAGTAGAGTGAATGGGTTTGAAACCAGACTGTGGGGGGTCAAGGAGGGAATTAGAGGATAGGAAGTTAGTTTGTACACAATCCATTCATGCAACTTAGAGGCAAAAGGAAGCAGAGAGATATGGTGGTAGTTAGTCAGACAGATGAAATCTGAGGAAGGATTTTTTAGATTTTTTTTAGTGTGATTAGTGCATGCTGTTGGTACAGTTCCAGATGATAGAGAAAGATTAAATAGGTGGGTAAGTGATGGGCCAAGCGATGGCCATAGAGATTTTATGAGGTGTGATGGGGTCAAGGGGACAGGTTGTTGGGTTAGAGAAATACAGAAGAGTGGATATCTCTTCTTTAGTTGTAGGGGAGTGGATAGAGTAAGTATGGTGGTGAGTGGTGTAGGAGGGGGTTGTGAAGAAGAGAGGTCTTGTCTAATAGTCTCAATCTTGTCTTTGAAGTGGGTAGCAAGATCTTGGGCAGTGAGAGTCTCTCTCAAATAGCATAGGTTAAATATATTTTACTGTACTCTCTACGTGTGCGTGGTAGAAGTATTTAACTTGTTATTGAAATACACTTTATTGAATTATAATTTTACAATTGAATTGGTTTTGCATTTTAGTAGTCATATTGGATGACATTATGTTGAATTAATTAGAAACAGGTGCGTATTTTCCTTTTCATATCTCTTGTAGTCTATTACATTATACAAACAAATGTGTTTCATAATGGATGGCAGTGATTATGCAATTTGATTTAAATCTGTATAGTTATTTGTCATGTATTAAACATTTTACAGGTAACTAAGATTTTCTCCAGATGTACAAAATTAGTTTGCACCCACCTATAAAAATTAGGGTTGACATTTACTTTGTTGATCATGGTGTGTAGATATAAACAGAGACAGGCAAAGTGTTATATATATATATATACTTATATATTGTGTGTGTTATAAATAATATATAGAGAGGTATATATATACCGTATTTGCTCGATTATAAGACAAGGTTTTTTTCAGAGCAAATGCTCTCATCTTATAATCGAGGTCGTCTTCTAATCAGACCCCCACAAAAAATGTCCGCTGGGGCCAGACTGCTTACCGGTGCTTTGGTCGCGAGCAGTGTCTCTTCTGCCGGAAGCAGGAGAACAGGAAGCTAGCAGAGTGTCACATAATTCTGCCTCCCCCCTCCTTCCTCTGGGGGCGGGGCCAGAGAAGTTTCCCACACAGCCGGGCCCCTGCAGAAGTCTTTGAGTGAGAGATCTGAGTTCAGTAAGGGTGGGGGAGGGTTTTTGAAGCAAGTATGTGTGGATTAATAAATGAAGGATATTAAATGTTTGTGAATGAGTGTGATAGCTGAAAGTGTAAGGGTGGGTGGGGTGGGGGTGTAAGATGGCTCATAGGAGGCTTGTCGTCACACTCCTACATCCCAGGTTCCAAGCATGTACTGGCTCCTTCTTGATTTAGGGAGTGTGGATTGCCTGTAGCAAGTTATATAATATATATATATAATATATATATATATATCCTCCAGAACATCCTTTAACCCCCTATATGCCACCTGCCTCCAGAAATGCCTTGTAACCCCTGATTGCCAGTCTCTTTGCATATCAGAGGGTTAAAAGGCGCACATCATGGGCAGAGTGCAAAATAGGGGGCATAGGCATTTCTGGGCAGAGTGGCAAACCCTGGGGGGCAGAATTATGCTAACCTGAGGGGGGGCAGGTGTGGAAATTAAGAAGGAAATTAAAAGAAAATATTTTTCATCAATCCAGATGAGCTTTTATAATAGGATACAAAAATGTTACTATGATTAATATTTTACTAGTAAAACTTTTTTCCTATAGGCGTAAGTCTTGATATTCAGTGGCTTTTGTTTTTTCCTAAAATTAATATTTAGTATTTGGGGTCGTCGTAGTAATTCAGTGGTCACTTATAAAATCGAGCAAATACAGTAAATATATATATATTCATATATATATATATATATATATGTATGTATAGTGCAATCATATTCCGTAGCACTGTTCAATGGGTAGACAGGACGTAACAAGTGGTATGTAACATAACAATTTGAATTACAGAAACAACAGGTGAGCAGGACTATGCTCAAATGATTTGATAATCTAGAGAATACTAAGGATATTATATATTAAGGAGATTATTACCGTATTTTCCAGCGTATAAGACGACAGGGCATATAAGACGACCACCAACTTTTCCAGTAAAAATATAGAGTTTGGGCTATACTCGCCATATAAGACTACCCCTCTACCCAGTATACAAAGCCTGCTTGGATTGGGTGAGTCAGCTCTCCCTAACATATGCCTGTCCACACACACACATGTATAGACATACACTGCCCTCACACAACCCTTCCTTTACACACATATACACATACACACCAGCTTACAAACACACATATACACATACACTGCCTTACACACACCTGTCCACACACATACACTGCCCATACACACACATCAATATATATCTACACATACTAACATACGCCTGTCCATACATACACATTTATACACTGCCCTCACCACACACCCCTGCCTTTACACACACACACACACACACATATATGTATATATATA
>VKOC01035531.1:0-10037 GCA_009364415.1 Spea multiplicata | reverse complement strand
CCCCTGGAGTGTGGAGCCCTGTGCGGTCGCACAGGTCGCACACCCCAAAGGCCGGCCCTGGGTCCAACAATGCTTGCCAAATTACACTTGCCACATTCACAAATTCAGTCCTGGAGCTGGCCCGCAGTAAGTGTGTCATGTGCAAAGAGATGTGTTCAGCGGAACACATCTCCTGCATAGAAATTAGCTGGGTGGTGGGGAAAGGGGCAAGTGCATTTGGGGAGATTCTGCAGTAACGAGCATATGATGTCTGGGGTGTCCCTTTATAGACAAATGCCTTAATTCACATCACATTATGTTCTCCAGTTTCTGCTTAAAAAGATTTATTCCTGCTGTGCCTGTTTTATGACATTTTCAACCCCACCGCAACATAAATATGAGATACCTTGCAATAAAATAAGAGTTTGCAGTTAATTAAGGCATTTTAAATATTCTCTGCTAATAAATGATGGACTTTAAGAACATGTTGCTTGTTTTGAAGGCTAACACTCTTATTAGTACCTGCAATTGAATAGTTGTTGACATATGTAACAAGAGTTTATGAAAATCTTCCAGGATGTACTTCATCCTAACTAATAAAGACATGAATTAAATGCTTTACTTAAAGTCGATATATAAAATTTGTACCCCTGTTAAAATGCCAGGTTCTTGTGATTTTAAAGAATGAGACAAACATAAATCATGTCAGAACTTTTTCCACCTTTAATGTGACGTATAACGTGAACATTTCAATTGCAAAACAAGCTGGAATCTTTGGGGGGGGGGATTTTAAAAACGCACAATGCCCAGTTGTGCCAGGGCCACTTAGTCAACCCCTAGACTGGCGCTGTTACATGTGCTTCTTCTTTTACATATGATTACTATTTTATACATAGCCTCCCACATTCCCTTAGCTCACCTCTCCTAGTCCCTCTGATGCAATACTTACACTAGCTTACAATGGCACTTTTACCTTTTACTTATTGTGTAATACACCCTAAATCTCTCTAGATTGTAAGCTCGTTTGAGCAGGGCCCTCCTCACCTGTTGTCTCTGTAAGTCAATTTGTTATGTTACATACTACTTGTTATGTCCTGTCTACCCATTGTACAGCACTATGGAATTTAATGGCGCTATATAAAACAATAAATAATAATAATACATAGATGTGAGCACAGCACGCGGTTGCAATTGCATGATCCCACTGTTCTTTCGACATGAATGGAGAAAGGTGAATCTGAGAATGGCAGCTACCTATGATGCATCCCTGGCACTTTAAAACCAACAGCCACCTGATGCCATAAGTTGCTAAGCCGCACGCTTCATTTTTATGATCATACAGGGTGCCGCTGGGTATCTCCAGCCGCTAGCCGTACGCTGTGAGTATGCTTCTGCCTGTCCAGAAAAACTGGCCCTGCTGAAGTGAACTTTTTAACAGGTTTTGAGAGAACAACTTAACTCCTTACTGCAGCTTTTACATTTTACATCCATATTCTTTCTGTGTGATTGCGACTCTTGATTCCAACCGAAAGGAAAAATTCTACATCTCAAACATGAAATGCTGATCACATCCATATGTTTGTTCGGGTTACTCTTGCTTCAAGTTGAAAACAAACCATAGTTCTTTGGTTGATTGTGAGCTCCACCTCAAGTAATTATCACTAAATCTTGAAACAAATGTCTTTGATGTTCAGCATGGTGGCCACAGAGCTATCTGTGTATCAAGCTGCAAACTCAATGAATGTAACTGGTAATATTACACCTGAGGTTTTGTTTTCAAAATAAGGTTTTTAATTAACAATGTTCCATATGCTTTATAAACAGGTATACAGTGTGTTAACAGGTATTGAATGATTAAAATGTTTCCACATTAGCAAATTCTATACTTTAGTTCTCCGTACTGAGATGTAAATTGATAATGAAAGAGGAGTTGGTATCGGATTGCACAGAAAGCTGTTTGTAACTGAGATTCTCTGGTGTACACAGGTTGTATGGATTCTCTATCTGTAGAGTTGGTCAGTCTGCTTACCATAATTTTTTTTATTAAGTGACAATTTTTAATGGCTGTACTAGAATTAACATACATAGATCCATTTGTAACATTTGATGTAAAAAGCTAACAGAACCACGAGGGTTGATTTTTATCAGATTTAGACATTGATACATTGTCTCATTTGCCTTCTCCCCTTAAAGCAAAATCTTGCTGTAGTATGCGTGTGTGTAGTAGCAAGGTGGCTCAATTCGTAAAAAAAAATGACACATGGTTCCTCTGGTCAAAGTGTCTTAAAGGTATCTACTATACTTCATTAAATGCTGCTCTAGCGTACCTGGGATCGACAAATGTTTTAAATGCCTAGTTATCTCAATAAAACATTTATCTTCATTTGGCGATTGTATTATTGTAAATGTTTTCTAGCAGGTTGAAAGATGTATTACAGAGAACAATGATTGTAAGACTGCCATATTACCAGGCTGTTTGGCTGTACTTATACCCCCATTAATTGCCTTCTAGTTGGTGACTTTTCTGTTCCTATATCTTAACTCAATCTGCTGGTTGCTGACCCTGTTGTATTCACTCTAAATCAAGGCAGTCGAACAATGATGAGTTAGAGAGCCTTTACCCTGTTTCTGTCTCTTTTTTGTTATTTGTTTAAACAGGGAAAAGAAAAACCGTCGGTGCGCTAAGCTAGTCACAGGCTCAAATAATACAAATGTATAATACGAGGCCTACCAAACAGGTGTAAGCATGCTGCAAAAACAGTGTATCGGCTGTACAATGTATACAAAAAACAAAAACTGTCTGCGCTTCTTACCCTAATAAAGTTGGCAACAAATATATAAACATAATATAAATGAGAGGTTTTGGTTATATGAATTGGCCAAAGCATAATTAAGCTCACCCGCCACGTCAAGGCACACTCTCCCAACACATTAATAAGGTTTTGGTAGCCGTATAAACTGCTTTGTGTGCCCACTATGTAGGAGGTGAGAGTAGGTTCTCACCCTATTGAGAGTGTGCCTTGACATGGCGGGTGAGCTTAATTATGCTTTGGCCAATTCATATAACCTAAACCTCTCATTTATATTATGTTTATATATTTGTTGCCAACTTTATTAGGGTAAGAAGCGCAGACAGTTTTTGGTTTTTGTTATTTGTTTAGCCAGAAGGGAAAGGGTCTTGTATTGTGGAAATGCATTTGGTACACACATTACACAAACAATACTGTATGCGAAACACCAAAAATATATTTTCTTGAATAAAATGGTTCAAAACACACTAATGGAAACAGACAGTATCAAGTACTATGTCTTAACCTTATTGTACATTTTTCCTTGTGTGGGTATGTGAATTTAAGTAAAAGTAAATGTTTTGCTGACAACAGCAAGTTTAACAATTAGCACAGTATACAATTTTAAGGACATTTTTCCTGACTACTGTGTGAAGAAATGTTTGACTCAGCGTGAAAGCCTGTGTGAAACTGCACATCATTTTCTCTGACAAATGTGAAAGGAAGACACAGAAACAGAAATCCAGTTAAACCAAAGGAACCCAGGGCTGCAATATGGCTACTTTTAGGCAAAACATTGTTCAAAGATGATGTTTGGTTGTTATGTTAGGTGGAAAAGGGAACAATGTTATTTATGTTATACTTGAAAGGAAATATATAACCTGTTTTATTCTGCCCTGAGTAAATCACAGGTAGAGTCCTTGTCTAAACTTCTTGCTACATAGGCCACCACTTCATAGATTATGCATTAAGCACTTGCCTGGAGACCCCAGAGCTCTGGGTACTTGTCAGGCTCCATGTCTTGCGGGTTACGATGTTAGTGTGCCTAGTTCCCTGTATGTCTGTTCCTTGTTTTGCACCATCCTGTTCCTCTGTTTCTTTCTTGCCTGCTACAAGTAATCACCTTGAGTCTATTTTACCTGTTTTGGTTTAAGTGTTATGTTCTTTAGTTTATGGTTAGTGTTGGACTTGTCTGATGTGAAGAACCACAAAGTTGTGGCAAGCTTACATCGTATGACCATATGATTAACTATGCATTCACATGTTGGCTGGTACTAGAGCTAGACTGTGTGTTTCTTTTCTATTTTGTTTTTGTTACTTGCATGTACAGTATCCTTGTCCTTTTGATCTGCCTATGCACCTGTACCATCTGACTAGGCCTAAACACGGATTCTGCAGTTATGCCTTACTTTTATCCTTGTCTGTGTACCGGATACCTACTACTGTGTACTCTTCTGCATACTGCACTCTCTTTCATAACATCGGAAACCCCATTTGGCCCATGACAGTTTGGCTGTAGGCAAGCCTTGTGAGTCCCTGGAATGTTTTTTTTTGTTCAGTAGTCCTGAACCTATTTTTTGTATAGTTATATGTTTGTTTTCTCCTTTGTTCTGTTCCTCTCTCTATATTCATTGTCCAGATACACTGGGCTCTATCTCCTTACACCTGCCCTGGTCTGGTCCTAACTTTGAGTGCCCTATTCCTCATAGTTGTGTTTTTCTATTTCTTGGACTTCCAGTCTTGCCTTTAGCTCAAGGATGGACTCCAGAAGATGGGTTGCTGCTAGACTAATTTTGACCAATAAGTACGCAAAACAAAGCAGGAATTCAGAGCATGCCCAGAGGCATAAATATTGGGGATACCTTCACACTATATGGCCATATATTGCCTGCCACTTCATCAAAGTACCCCAAGATTGGCTATATTGACCAAGGACCTGAAACAATGGGACTGAGCTGCATTTTAATCTAACATACACTCTCAAGCTACTTAAAGCCTTCTCTGGGCGCGATTAATGAGGTACCTGTCTATGCCTTGGCATGTAGCAAATTCCAATAGTATATATATATATATATAATATATATATATATATATATATACACGATTTTATAAATCTAAAGGAATAAACTGCTAGTTCATACAGCTCAATAACATGACAGTCATCTGCAATTGTTGCTGGGTACAGTGTATCTTTATCTTTATTTGCTGCTCTCAATTAACTAACAAAACTTAACAACTGAATGATCTCTCTTCTATGACAATGACAATGTGTTGAGTGATCATTACATATTTTAAAACACATTTCTGTTTATATGTGGCTCTTTAAATGCCAAATAATACCATGTCCCTCCTCCGTTAATTGAAAAAATATAATGGCAATTGAAGGGAAATACAAGTTTTACTATTTAAAAAAATAAATCACAAACAACAATCATGGGAGTTATCAAGCCTTATTATACAATTCAATATATTCTATAGATG
The DNA here is from genome assembly GCA_009364415.1 of Spea multiplicata. Classification (NCBI taxonomy): domain Eukaryota; kingdom Metazoa; phylum Chordata; class Amphibia; order Anura; family Pelobatidae; genus Spea; species Spea multiplicata. Next base: position 4,788 of record VKOC01035531.1, on the reverse strand, counting down.
TGAACAAAGATGACAGATTGGCCTTAAAGCAGGCCAGAGAAGGGGCTACCTCTGGACTCATGAAGAGTCATTCTTCAGCGCTCAGGAGAGGAAAAACCTCATTTCTTGGAGGAACCTCTGTGGTACCATGGCTGGAAGAACTGCCCTCTGCTCTGGGCATTATAGGTTCATTTTAACGAGGGGGTGGGGATTTTAAAAGTAGTTAATCACAATCTTCAGATTTCTGCTGGGATCCTGACATTCTGTGAATCTCTTTGCCGGAGAGCCAACACTCCATAGATCTCTCTGTCAGACAGCCAGCAGTTTTTACATAATTCTTCAGGTTCCTTTGTAGCATTTGTAGCATTTTTTTTCTTTCTGTGTCCATTTATCTTCAGCAGTGCTAACCCCCCACTCAAAATGCCCTACTAAGAACATTTATGACCCTCTGGAGGGACACATACTTTTACAACAGCTCACCCTCCCTTATCAGATCTGGGTAGTAAGCCACTCTCCCCTGCCACACAACATTGAATTCTATGCGTCGTTTTGCTCAGAAAGGTTTTAAACTTGAGAAAGGGAGAAGAGCTCCCGAAAGCTTGTCATTCCAAAATTCTGTTAGTCCAATAAAAAAGGTATTATAACAAGATACTTATTCTATCTGTTATTTGATATTGACCCCACTGGACTAATACGACTACAACCTCTACTCTAAAACAGTATATATATATATATTATATATATATATATACTATATATACAGTATAAATAAATATATATATTGTCACCCACTCACAAGGTCCCTGTATTCCCTGGCGGGAGAGTGATCCTCGTTAGGAGTAGGCATGACATACATATATACTGTACATATATATATATATATATATATATATATATATATACAGTATTTGCTTGATTATAAGACGACCCCTCAAAATCTGAATATTCATTTAGGAAAAAAAGAAAAAGCTTGAATAAAAGATGACCCGATAGGAACAAACTTTTACTAATAAATATTAATTCATGTAAACTATTTTTAATAAAAGCTGTGATTTTAATATTTTTTATTTTTAATAAAAGCTATTTATGCACATCTGCCCCAGGCTTGCCACTCTGCCTCCCTGATACGCCTTATACCCTCCTATATGCCACTCTGCCTCCCTGATATGCCTTTAATGCCCTATATGCCACCCTGCCTCCAGAAATGCCTTATACCTCCTTAAAACATTTAAAAGCATTTTATCTCAAAATTATCTGTGAAATTACCCAAATTTAGACGTCCCATTATTTGCTCGATTATAAGACAAGGCTCTGTGTAATGGAATAAGACAATTTCATACAACTCAATTAATACATCATCCTCAATTTTATACATGTTATCGTAACGTTTAGGGCTGCAGAACACTGAAATACTCAAAACCAAACATATTGAGCTCCTGGATAATAAGGGACTTAAAAGGGATAACTAGGGACTTATTTGTCTTTACTTTAGACAGCTGAAGTAGAACATCTTCCTCGATAAACTCATATGTATCAAATGACTCAATAGTCTAACCCTTTCCTTCATTTTCATCTGTAAAAACTGAACAAAAGTATTCATTCAGACAGTCAGCTGGACCTTTATCATCTTCTACATACCTTCCTTCTTTTGTTTTCGAACTAATCCTTGCTATACTCATTTATATATCTAAAAAAAACATTTTATCTCACTTTTTTACTGATGGCAATTCTCTCTTCTGTGTGTGATTTGGTAGCTCTTATGACATGCTTTGCCTTTTTCTGCCTAATCGTATAGATTTGTCTATCTTTGTCACATTGTTTGTATTTACTAAAAGCTAACTTCTTGTTTTCTATTATTCTGGCCACTTCTGCAGAGTAGCACAGTTATTTCTTTAATTTTTTACTTTTACTTTAATCTAATGTTGGCTCCTCAACAACTTGTTTTAAAGATAATCCCAGTAGGGAATATCTGCACTCTGGGCACAACATAGGACGTACTATTATTTCCTCTGTCACCTTGGCCTTCATTTAGAGGAAGTAACTGTAACGCCCATTTCTCTCAAGTTTGAAAGGGTCATTACTCATGGCTGTGCTGCATAATCAATAACAATGTTTAACCCTGGGGTCAGTACACATTTTCTCCCAGGGACTCTGTTTTTAAACATTATATATATATATATATATATATATATATATATATATACTATATATATATATATATATAGGACAAATTGACCTTAAAGCAGGCCAGATAAGGAGCTATCTCTGTACTCATGAAGAGTCATTCAGGAGAGGAAAAACCTCTTTTTTTTTTTTGGAAGAAACCTCTGCGGCGCCATGGCTGGAAGAACTGTCTTACCTCTGGGCATTATGAGGTTCATTTTAACGAGGGGATCAGGATTTTAAAAAGTAGTTAATTACTTAATCTTAACATCAGGACAGAGAACTAAAATCTAATTTAAAAACTATTGGCCGATGCATATTAAAAACAGTAAAGCTCTATGTCCTTATGACTGAAAACAATGGTCAGAAATCCACATCCTTCATGTCGACCTGCAGTTCACAATCTTCAGATTTCTGCTGGGATCCTGACACTCTGCGAATCTCTTTGCCAGACAGCCGACACTCTGCAGATCTCTTTGTCAGGCAGCCAGCAGTTTTGACATGTCTTCAGATTTCTTTGTAGGTTTTGTATTCCAGAGTGATGGATGTGCTCTTGCGTGAAGATGTTTTATAATACTGTGGCTGTGCTGCATAGACTGTAACATTTTTTGTGACATCACATTGATAAGAGCAGACAGGAAAGATTCCACAATGCACATTTAACCCATCAGCTACCAGCATTCTGCACATCCCACACATGTTGCGTCACTAGAGCTCCCATGAATGTCCCATGAAAACAATTCAATAAATTTGTTAGATATTCAGAGGGGAAATTTAATGTTTTGTGGTCTTGTAGGGCCCTGAAATCTGAGGTTACTTAAAAGATGAGCCAATTAAATGTGAGATGGGGAAATAATTTGAAATGGCAGAATGAAGAATGGAAGGAAATTAACGCCGAAAACAAGATTTCAGTAACAATGCACAATGAAATTCTTATCATGGAGTCTTCTTCTTATCACACACTTACAAGGGCTGTTGGAACAAACCAGCCCCAACCGATGAGGAGAGAGAATTTCACATGGGGTTAAATAAAGCAGATCGCATAAACAGGGGGCTGAGGTTTTAACCAATTCATGCCCATGTGGACGTACCAGTATGTCCTAAAAACTGTGCTTAAAAGCATATTAGGACATACTGGTACATCCTTTCTTGCAGCGCAGGTACTTGGGAGATCTGAATGATTGCTTGTAACAGCACTGTTACATAAGGAATGCACAATCCAACATTCCCTTCTCTAAGACGTCACTGTGGACATCCACTGGAAGGTCAATGGAGGACAGGATATACCCATCCAGGTCTGTCTGTTCTATGAAGCCTTGCCTGTTGATCACACTGTGATCAGTGCAGGGGAGATCGAAGAGAGAGTGAGAAATATTTTATGAAACATGGGGAAAAATGAGGAATACAATAAATAAAGATCTTGTGGAAAGCCTACTCAGAAGAGTGGAAGCTGCAAAGCGGGGCCAACTGCATATTAATGCATATTAATGTCTATGTATTTAGAGCAAGTATGCGTGGTTAAGGGAATGAGTATATGAATGAGTGAATGAATATTTGTGAGTGTGTGATAGGATGGATGTGTACGTGTGTGTGGGGTAGCATGGCATAGGGAGCCTGTAATCACACTCCTATCATGCCCAGGTTTTAGCATGTACTGGCTGCCTGAGCATGCTGGGCATGTGATTGCAGTTAGCAATTATATATATATATATATATATATATATATATATAAAACTGCAATTACATGCCCATCATGCCCAGGCAGCCATTACATGGTAGAACCTGGGCATGATTATATATATAAGTATATATAATATTGTCATAGATTTCTTTGGTCCAGTTTTGGTGCGTTAACCACTTTTATTAAAAAGTAACACACCAAAATTGGACAGAAAAATTCAATAACAATATTAATATATACACAATTGTATTGAGCCATGGCTCGATAAAGACCGTAAGGTCAAAACGTTGCTCGTGTTGCTGAATTAAATATACCTCACTGAGCTACTGAAGCGCTGAGCGACTTTGTGATATTTTGGAGTGCTGGTGGAGCTCAGTTCAAGCACCAGAAATATTGGAGTGCTGTTCTATTTAGGGTAAATCAGGTTTTCTTTATTTTTCGATAAATTTCACAGAAAGGGATACAGAAGGAAAAATAAGGGAGGGGGGAACATGGTAACAACAACACAAGGCGCCGGTCAAAGAAGGGGCACCAGACATTATTGCGGTAACAAAACGAGAAATCTCACGGCAGTAGTGCAAATGCGCATAAACATCCACAGACGAGCTACAGAAAGAGACACAGCAAAATATACAGCACCCACAAATAAAGTCGCTGCAAACCCAGGCGTAGAGAGGAGGAAAATCAACACGCCCAAAATGACGTGGGGAGTCTCAATAGCAGCCTGGGAAACCAACAAGGAGACACCAGGCAGCAGCGCAGCAGGAAAACGCGCGCCCTCACGACAGAGGGTAGTGGCGAGTATGGAAAGTCATATGCGGGCTGCATAGCAGGACACGCGGTAATACACATCCACCACCGAGAAATGCAGTACAAGCCCAATATGAGGGAGGAGGGGAGGTAGACAGGAGGGAAAAAGACATGAGAGAAACAGACAACGGAGAAACAAGAGGGGAGCGAGAGGA
>VKOC01035518.1:0-10053 GCA_009364415.1 Spea multiplicata | reverse complement strand
GCTGTGAAGCGCGCACCACGGGAAGACGGACGCCTCCCGCTCCCACTGCAGGACTCAACAAGGTAAGTAAGGGGAAGGGGCAGAGAGGGGATCAGTGAGAAGAGGGAGGGCAGTGAGAAGGGGCAGAAGCGGTAGATAGTGATACAGGGGGATAGATAGTGAGAAAGGGGAGTTTTGTTACAAGTTTTTATTCCTTTTATGGGATGGGGGGGGGCGCCAGAGGAGTAGTCCGCACAGGGCGCCAGAACACCTAAGGCCGGCTCTGGTGAACAATGTGTTTCAAAATCCAGCCCATGTAGAGTTAATAACATAAAATAAACCTACCAATGCATTCTGGAATTACTGACCAGCCCCTGTTAAGACATTGAGCATTTTCAATGATTTTTCTGGTTTTAATCATAAATCCTTCATTACATTCAAAACGGATATGCTCTCCAACATCAAATACACTTTTATTCGGGCTGTATTTTCCATTAAGTAATTGTCTCATTTCACAGGTCTCTGTAGAAATGGAAAGCAATAACAACAACATTATGTTATGCATTACCTCCCTCTCAGTCCCAAATAAAGAACATCAAATATACCAAGTGGCAGCTAAATGAGGAGCTAAGAATGCTTCAGTAGTGAAGACCAGGGACATGATAGCTGGCAGAAGTGAGCAATTCTGCAAACATTTATTTTATGTAAGGTTTTCTTAATCATTTTGCTAAAAGTAAAACAAAAGGTTTAATGCCACTTCAACGTTTTTACCATAAGCAATACATATTAAATTACTTACTGGAACATTTTGCAGGAGTAAACCTCCCATTAGGAAGACATTCTTTTTCTCCATTTTCTCTACCATTTGGAGTTGAATAGCCTTTGTAACAATTGAATTTCACTTTGTCACCACTCATATAAATGCGTTCAGGATTCTCAAGATATGCATTTTCAACTGAAGCTTCCTGATGACTACAGGTTTCTAATGAAAAAAATAAAGTAAAATTTTGCTCACCAAAAATATTTTATTCATGTTTACTTGGAGTACGTTTACACAATCTCAGTTTACTACAAGTCAGTATTTTTTTTGTGTTCAACTTGTTGAAAAAATAAAAATAAATAAAACACCTACTTTACGTACAAGCTATAGCTCTAGAGTATAAGATGCAGTAAGATCAGTAGCTTAATGCTGCAATTAAAATCAATGGGAGCACTTTCTGGGCAGGAACTCTCCCTGAGCAAGCTAATTAGCAGTGGCATTGCTAATAACACATAGCATTGTGCCCCCCATGTGCTCCCCGAACTGAAACACTGTTGGTGACTGCCCACTGGCCCCACTAAGAGCAGGACTGGTTGGGGAGATCATAACTAACCGACCCAAAATAAAGGGAGTGCGAGGTCTGTTTAGACCTGTGTCTCCCTGCTCCCTCACAAAACACACCAGCTAATAATGCTGAGCGAATAGATATAACCGCAAATCCCGGTGCTCAGCGCTGAAGCCAGGAGCTTCAAGATGGACTGTATGAACAGACCTCGTGCTCGCACCCCAGAACTTCAAAAAGGTAAGTGAAGGGGAGAGATAGTTATAGAAAGAAGGCAGGTAAAGTGAAATCGGAGAAGAGATAAAGAGAATGGAAGAGTTGAAATAATAAAAAAAATATAATGAGAAAGAGGTATCAAAAAAAAAGTGGAAAGTTAAAAAACAAAAGGGGGAGGTAGGAAGAAAAAGGGAAAAAGAAAGAAAATAAGAAGGAGCTATCAATAGCACGAGAGCTTAAGAGAAAGAGGAGTGGAGATCTGCGGAAAGGGGAGAGATAGGGGAAAAAAGGTGAGGTAAAGAAAAAAAGGAGGAGAGATAAAAAGAAAGGGGAGAAAAGGGAGAGATACAGAGAAAATGAGAGAGAAAAGGAGGAGAGATAAAGCTAAAGGCTGGGAAGTTAAGGAGAACAAATAAACATTCCAGAACATAACTAGTTAATATGATGCATTACAAAACACAATCAATACAAAAACAGTAATGTTTGCATATATACATACACTGTCCATATACACATGCCTTCCCATACAGACACATATACACTGCCCATACACACACCTGCCTATATACACACACACATATATACACTGCGCATACACGTCTGCTCATACACACACACATATATGCACTGCTCATACACATAAAGATACACTGTCCATTCATATTTTATATATACATAGTCGTGTGTAAAAGAAAGTACACTTTCTAGCGTTTTACGTATCAGGACATAATCAATCATCATATCAATCATCATAAACAATCATCTGTTTCTTAGCAGTTCTAAAAATTACATGCACATTACATATTACACTGAGTCATGATTTATTTAGCAAAAATAAAGCCAAAATGGAGAAGCCATTTATGAAAAACTAAGTAGACCCTTACTGCTTCTATAGGAATTAAGATGCTATGCAGCAGTCAGATGCAGCTCATCAAATGCCCTTGATTAATTCTTCAGCAGCAAATCTGACCACCTCTATAAAAGTCGAAGGTTTAGCAGTTTGCTGGTCTGGAGCATTCAGGTATGTGTTAACACAATGCCAAGTAAGAAAGACATTAGCAATGATCTTACAGAAGCAAACAATTTAAAGTCCATCATTCTACAGTGAGAAAGATTGTTTAAAAGTGCAAAACATTCAAGACAGTTGCCAGTGGACACGCATACTTTATAAGGAATTGTTTTTTATATTATTGTGTCTTTACATTGGGCTTACAACAATTGGTCTCTAAAATGGTATAACCTTGTTTATAGTACTTACTTAGACACCTTGGCGGGGGATTCCAACCATTTTCAGAACAAAAAGATCTGCCATAATAATCTTTGGATGGTGGCAAATATCCGCGGTTACAAATATAGTCGATGTAATTACGCAGTGATTGTGGAAACCAATAGTTGTAATAAAGACGTCCATTTTCAATGTTGGGCTTGTTACATTTTTTACCTGAAAAAAACACAATAAAATCCAAGTTCAAAATATTTTTTAAATGAAAGAATGTGTTAATGTGTTATGTTGTAGTATATGTTATATTATAAACCTTTTAATCCCTGCAGGCTGTTGATGCGGACCACCAGGATATGATGTCATATCCCGATGCTCAACATTGAAGCTGTGTACACTGGGATGGAGCACTGAAACAGGGGTCTGTAGGGACAGACCTTGCGCTACCACCGTAGAACTTCAGAAAGGTAACAGGTAAGGAGAGAGGGGAAAGAAAGATAATGTCATAGTAACACCCTGAGGGTGAGGACACATGTGGGTAGGTTTGAGTTTGGGAGGGGGCACAGAAGGATTCTCGGGTAACTCCTTGCCTGCCTGGTCCCCTCTTCTGTCTAAGTCACCCTGTGCTCATTGGGGGCACAGGGTGACGAGAAAACCCTGTCTGGTCTGTCATAACCAGACTCCCATAGACTAGCTGGCTATGAGTGCCCTATATGGCCAGAAATGCTCCATGCGCCTGACCCGGACCTAGCCACAAATTCATGGAACTGTACAGTGGCTAGGAACCACTAGGAACGACAATTGGAACTGCGTTGCACTTTTGAGGTCACACTACGCTCGCAGTGAGCAACACTTGGAGGTGGTTACAGAGAGGGAGCTCATTTGGGAACCTTGGCTTTATTACCCATCTTTAGGACTGGGGGGACATCGGCCCAAGGGGAGCCGAACATAACATCCTCGGACCCTTAACTCTGCATTGGTACCCCGGGATTGATGCTATTACCCTGAAATAGTGACTTTTTGTCTGGAAAGCATTGCTGGCCATAGAACTGGTATGGAGAGGCTGGGCTGTCTGGTAGGTGTATGTATAAATATCTGTGCTTTTCCAAATAAACTCAGTTCCTGTTTTACCTCAGTATGAGTTCTATCTTGTTATTGGGGTAAGTCTTGGTGCTGTCCTTGTCAGGACAGTAAAGCATTGTTTTGCAATGCTACAGTGCCAATGAGTTGTTCCTGAGTTGTTTTTTCTTTCAAAGTATTTGTTGGGTATGCTCTGAATTCTTTGTTTTGTGTATTTTAGGTCATTATTATTCTAGTAGCAATCTAGGAATCTGATTATGTGTGCCTTTTATGCCTTTTACGTTGTGAGCTCTCCTTTCTGTACATTAATTAATTATTGAGCTCGCCGTCCCTGTCTGGATAATCTTTTAAAATACCTGCCTCTTTTTACAGAATGTCAGTAATGTGATTAAATGTAAAAAGGATCTCCCCATAGACTATCTGTCTTTTTTATTTATTCTGTCTTCTTTAACAATGAATCTAGGAATTACATTTAGCTTAAGATTGGAGGATCAGGTAGAGGACATCACTGGAAGCTCAGCCATTATTAGCAGAAGTTCTGCCAGGTTATGTCCACGGAGATGCGGATAAAGATTGAAGTTCTCAGGGAGAAGATAAGTGATAGAAGGATAAAGAAAAATATGTGGACATGGCCGGCAGAAAAGGTAGGGAAACATTTAGAGAGAAACTGAACACGAGGGAGTGAGAATGAATATGGGCACCAGACAACAAATCCTGTTCCTGAATTAAAAGTGCCCCCAAATTTGCGGCCAAACTGAATGGGGGGGAACATAATATGTTGGTTCAAAAACGAATGGGCCCAAAAAAACCTGAAACATTTGTCCGAATCCTTTTTGGCCCATTGGCTACTGCTTATAGGTGTCTTTTTATATTTGAGTTTCCAGTAAAGCAGTTACCTAGTTTTCCTTAACAATTGATGCAGTTCTTTTGGTGTACCTCGAGGTTTTAATCACTGCTGTTTTTTTAGTAACCTGTTTTTATGTTTTTTTTTCCAAGTGACTTGCAGTAGGGGCTCACTTGGTATGCTGTTATTCCACTCCTCAGTCTGCTGTACCCTGAAGTTGTCTAATTTTAACGGTCCTTAGGGTTATGAGTACACATTCAGACTTAGCATGATATAACATTAAGCATAAATGTGAAGTTAAAATGTAATTCTGTAAATTGTAGGGAATATAGTTTACTCCAATCCTCCAAAAATGTACAGATGTTACTCAAATGTACGGTAAGCATCACATTTGGAAAATGTACTAATTAGCATTTTGATAGGGCTAGTATGTTTTTTCTATTAATATAGAATGTTAAAAGTGTCTTGCTGGAAAAAGTAGAGAGAAATAAGGCATAATACTCAACGTGAAGGTATGTAGGAAAATCCTAACGTTCTTTCATTAGAAGTTAGAGAATGCTTTTGTACACTTATACCCAGAAACTATCCACTAGTGGTGGAAGCACCTTGTTCCTGATATTATGCCCCTCTTATTGCTACATGTTTGACTTTGCAAGGTGAGTGAGCATGGCCTACCATTACATGGTAATGTTTATGAAGAAAGGATGTCTGTACTTAATTCGCTACACCATACAACATCTTTACTTTACCCAAGGACTCTTAGTTTTGGTGCTGGTGATGCATTTTTGGGGGTCATTAGGTAAACAGACACCAGGGAACTATTGTATCTATTAGTGTATAGAAGAAACAATTAGTACACATCAGTTTTCATAGTTTTAAAATGAAAGTATACTTACTGATGCACTTCAGAGGAGGAAACCAGCCAGTAGCAGTGCATACCCGTGGTTCGTCTGGTTTATGCTCAATTTGGAATCCATAATCACACTTCAAGTCAATGATTTCTCCATCTTTGTATATATCCTTAGTCTTTTCAAGTTTACCATTTGCCACATATTCAGGATAGCAGACGATTTCTATGCCATAGTATGAAGCATATATTAAAGAACCATAATAAACAGTAAAACAACTGTATATGCTCATTCACCACTCACAATGCAACACATTTTAAAACAATAGCATGTACATTTACAGTTACATATGATGCATGTGACCTTGCAGTGCACAACACCTAACCCTTAATTGCCACAATGGAGGGTTACATGTAAAAAAAGGTAGTCTGAAACAGTCTTATCACTTTAGTAACTAATATTAGTCCTGCTGGTTGCATAAGTTTGCAATGATGATAAGATCACATTTAAAACTTTGTGCTAAAAAAACTTCTAAAATGTAATTCTACAATTGTAACAGTCATAATGAGTTTGCATACAACTGTTTGAGCACACCACATGTGCAGTACCTAGTAAGAAATTTGCAACAAACATAAAAAGTGTTCAGCTTATACAATTATATGGTTTTATTTTGTGTTACATTGATCTACATCCCAGTATGCACTCAAAAAGCATATTGCCCTCACCAGAAAAGGTAAGCCAAATAGTGATAGATGAGATAAAAGCACTGAAACAATGATGCTTGTTAGGACAATTTTAATTGTAGACATCTCTTTTTTTCTTTTCATATCTAAACTCAAATATATATTTTAAAACCAATCATGCAGGCTCAGTGCTCCAACCATTTTTAGTACAAGTTGCTTCAGAATTCCGGTACACTTTGTATTTATTATTAATATTTATTGTTTTATATAGCACCATCAAATTCCGTAGCGCTATACAATGGGTACACAGGACATAACAAGTAGTATGTAACATAACAAATTGACTTACAGAGACAACAGGTTAGGAGGGCCCTGCTCAAACGAGTTTACAATCTAGAGGGATTTAGGGTGTGTTACACAATAGGTAAAAGGTAAAAGTGCCATAGTAAGGGATGGAGCAGCCACACTAGTATAAGTACTTCATTAGAGGGACTAGGAGAGGTGAGCTAAGGGAATATGGGGGGTGTTAATGTGCAATATTATAAGCATCCTTAAAGAAGTGGGTCTTGAGGGATATTTTGAAGGACCGAAGCCAGGGGGAGAGACGGATATGACGGGGGAGGGCATTCCAGAGGTTAGGGCAGCCCTGGAGAAATCTTGTATGCCTGCATCAGAGATGAGGATAGAAGGAGATCATTGGATAAGTGGAGAGACCGGTTAGAAGTGTATTTAGAGATGAGTGAGGAGGAACCGCTGTGAAGGGCTTTGAAAATAAGAGTGAGGATTTTGAAATGAATCCTGAAGTGCACAGGCAGCCAGTGAAGAGACTGACAGAGGGGAGAGACGTTAGTAAAGCGATGAGAGAGGAAGATAAGTCTGGCAGCAGCATTCATGGTGGATTGTAGAGAGGTGAGATGGTTAAGAGGGAGACCAGCTAAGACAGAGATACAGTAATCAAGATGGGAGATAACCAGGGCATGGACAAAAGCCTTAGTGGCATGCTGTGTTAGGAAGGGACAGATGCAGGGAATGTTTTTAAGATGGAGACAACAGTTTTTAAAGACAGACTGAATGTGGGGGCTGAACGACAGGTCAGAGTCAAGGGTGACACCAAAACAGTGAGCATGAGGGGACGGTGAGATCATAGCACAATTAACATTGAGGAAAATTGATGGGGGAATCTTAGCATTGGAGGGAGGGAAGATGAGAAGTTATTTTTTGGAGAGGTTATGTTTCAAGAAACGTGCAGACATCCAGGTAGAGATGCAAGGCAGTTAGTTACACGATCAGAGGGAGAGAGATCAGGGGAGGATAGATAGATCTGGGTGTCATCAGCGTACAGGTGGTATTGAAAGCCAAAAGATGAGATCAGTTTGCCAAGCAAGGAAGTGTAAATAGAGAATAGAAGGGGTCCTAGAACAGAGCCTTGTGGTACCAAAACTGAGAGACGTAGCGGATGGGAAGTGTTAATGGAGACGGAGACGCTGAAGGTACAATCAGAGAGGTAGGAAGTGAACCAGGAGAGAGAAACAGGTCACGGAGGCCGAGATCATGAAGCATTTGAAGGAGAAGAGGGTGGTCCACAGTGTCAAAAGCTGCAGAAAGGTCCAGTAGGATTAGCATGGAGTATTTCTCATCACATATGATAATATTGCATCCTCTTTGTAGATTGGAATTGAATTGTTTACCGAGCCATGAGGGAACTCTGGCTTATTGCAACTTGCTTCTAAATAACAAAAGACAAAACAGTATGCTAAAAAAGCAAAAGGCTTCAATCCAGAGGTATTGTGAGTTTGTTTTTATTTTTTATTTAATTTCCCCCTCAAAAATTTCAGTTTGTTTTGCAATTGAATTGTTCACATTATAGGTCACATTAAAATAGGGGTGTGTAGACATTTTATGTCCACTGTATATATAGTCATACATAAGGCTTATAGAGACCAGCAGAAATGAAGTGACATACTAATGGTAGCAACCAGAAAGAATGTAGAGAAAAAAAGGACCTTTTCTGACTCAAAAAAACTTCTACTCATCTATAAAAGCTAATGAAAAAAAAACTGTTAAATAGATTCAGTGCCAGACTGGCCCACCCGGAAACCGGTGTGTGTGTGTTTGGGTGTCGATGTGGCAGAGCCAGTCCTGGTGTGAATGTTTGGGTATCTGTGTGGCAGAGCCTGTCCTGGTGTGTGTGTCTGGGTATCTTTGTTGCAGAGCCTGTCCTGGCGCGTGTGTTTGGGTGTTGTTGTGGCAGAGCTTGTCCTGGTGTGTATGTTTGGGTGTTGGTGTGGCAGAGCTTGTCCTGGGGTGTGTTTTTGATCTTCTGTTTCCTGGCACTTTACTTACTGTAGGAATAAATGTAACTAATGTAAATGTGAATAATAATGTGTTATTGTAAAGGAACAATTTAAAATGGATTTAAAAATAATGATTTACAGCTATTTGGATGTTAAATAGTGTGGCTCCGATAGGCATGTGATAGAATACATGGGGCTGGTGTCCAAATATTTACAGGGCTGCTTTTCCCTGAAAGGGACCCTCCATATGAACTTTAATGCACACGACAGGTATTAGATGCCCTTACAGGTATATACTGCCCCCTTTGCAAATTAATGGGGATTCTGCAAAATCTCCTCACAAGCATTTGACCCTTTGCCTGCCCCCAACTATTTTCAAGGCAGGAGAAGCTTGACTGAACATATCTCCCGACACGTGGTGCACTGAAGCTCCGGCTCAGTGAATATACTTACTACTGGTAAGCGCCAGTGGGGGCTCATTAAAGGGTGTGGGAATAGGGTGACCATACATCCTGGATTGCCCGGGACAGTCCCGCAATGGGAGTTTGAGTCCCAGGTCCTGGGCAGCCTCAATCCGGGACAATGCATTGTCCCGGAATTGAGGTGTCGTCTTTTTCATCAGTGAGCACCACGGCAGATCAGGGAGACAGAGGCCTCGCACACTCACCAAAGTGAACTACAAAGTGGGGAGAGGGGGTAGATTATGAGAAGAGAGGGAGAGGGGGATAGATTATGAGAAGGGAGGGGGGTCGATTATAAGAAGGGAGAGAGAGGAGTGTAGATAGTGAGAAGGGGGAGAGTGGGTAGAAAGAATATTTAAATAAATAAAGAGTGAGTGAGAGAATAAATTAATTAGTGTGTGGATGAATTGTGTGATTAGGGGAGAGAATGAATGCATTAATGTGTGGATGAATTGTCTGAATGAGGGAGAGAACTAATGAATTTGTGAGACTGCATAAATGAATATGTGTATTAGGGCTGCAACAACTAATCGATAAAATCGATAATGAAAAGATTTTCATTATCGATTAGTCGAATCGATTTTTATCGATTATAAAAAGAGGTTTTTTTTCAAAGCAAATGCTCTGAAAAACTCCTCTCCTTATATAATCCGACCTCAAGCAGAGATCGGATTATAACACTAGAATCCAGATCCCCGCAACGCTGCAGGGGACTCGGATTCCCTTCACTGTCAGCCGGTGGTTGTGTGTGCGATGCACACACACAACTTCCGCCTCTCCCCTACACTTCCACTTACGATGCAGCATCGGCATCACATGATGTAGAAGCCCCAGCAGAAGTGAAGGGGAGTAACAGAGGCTGTCTGTGCACATCGTGCAGACCCCCACCAGCTGACAGAGAATCAAGGTCTCCTGCAGAGAATCATCCTCTCTGTCAGCTGGTGGGGGTCTGCGCAATGCTTCTATGAAGCTCCAGTGAAAGTGCCTGTCAGCAACGGAGGTTCACAAAACACCAGGGAGTCGGGAGAGAGGCAGAGGGTTGTATGGGAAGGGGGAGGAGGCAGAGGGGTGTATGGGAGCTGGGGAGAGAGGCAGTGTGGTGTATGG
>VKOC01035517.1:0-29096 GCA_009364415.1 Spea multiplicata | reverse complement strand
ATTAATTATTAATGTTCTTGTATATTCTTCCTTTATTAAAAGGATGTGAAGGGGTTAAACAAGATACTGCAGGTGGAGGCAATTAAGCATACCATTAGAGGATATTAAAAACGGACGTGTTACAATCAGTATGCACCTGATGAAGCCGAGATATTTGGCGAAACGCGTAGTGCTATTTTGGATCTCCTGAGACCCTATTTTGGGAAATATACCGTACACACGGAATCAGCTACAGCAGCAGCAGCAGACCACACCGGGTGCCACTCCTGTCAGCTAAGAGCAGGAAACTGAGGCTACAGTTCACACAGGCTCACCAAAATTGGACAATGGAAGACTGGAAGAACGTTGCCTGGTTTGATGAGGTCTGATGAGGTTCAGGTGGGAGGGTCAGACTTTGGTATAAACGACATGAAAGCATGCATCCATCCTGCCTTGTATCAACGGTTCAGACTGGTGGGGGACATTTTATTGGCATACTTTGGGCCCCTTAGTACCAATTGAGCATTGTTTAAATCCAACAGCTTACCTGAGTATTGTTGCTGACCATGTCCATCCCTTTATAACCCTTGAGATAAACAAGTTATACAAGAAACACAAAAAAAAAACAAAACCCATCTGTCCTCTCGTCACATCAGATGTTAGCATGGCTATTCTGCATTACCTAACCTAGCCTAAAACTCCATAAAGAGCAGTCAGCCAAGTAGGACCCAATCCTCAAAACTCGTCAAGTGTCTCAATAGGAATTCGCAACTCCCTCTACTGAGGTGGCAGAGAAAACCGCAGCCTATCGAATATGGCCACAACATACATGTTAGGTAGGTAATACAGTGGGTGCCAAAAGGCAAGGCAAGTAGGAGCCCCGCATAGCAAACAAGGTGCCCAGAGTCTCCACCCGGAAGCAAAGGGCAACTGCGTCCAAGTCAGAGCGCCCCAGTCAGTCTCGTATAGGGTCCTGCTGTCAGAGTGTCGCTGCCATGTACCAGGGAGTGGTGAGAAACATCAGTTTAACACTTGGGAGGCGGAAGGGAGTTAATGTAGTCCTGCCACACAACTTTTTTTCCTAAATTAATATTCAAATTTTGGGGGGTCGTCTTATACATACCGGGAGTACATACCGAATTTGCTTGATTATATGACGGTCCTGATTAGGACCGTCATATAATCGAGCAAATTCGGTATGTCCTGATTAGGACCGTCATATAATCGAGCAAATTCGGTATGTTGGATATTGGTATCCAGGTAATTCCCCCATACCCCTTTTGGTATCCAGGTAATTCCCCCATAATATTCAAATTTTGGGGGGTCGTCTTATACATACCGGGAGTACATACCGAATTTGCTCGATTATATGACGGTCCTGATTATCATTCAAACTTCTCCAGGGAACTCCTCCGCCATCAGCAAAGAAAAACGGATAATGCAAAAAGAAAGAGGGAAAGGGGGAAAGAAAAAACACACAGCCAACACAGAAACACACAGCCAAAAGACAAAAAAGAGGGAGGGCAGGCGGGAAACTGCTCCTGTGGTGTTCAGTAATTGCCCCTTGCACGTGTGCTTAGAGGGGCTTTATAGCCCTGTCCCCTTCCCCCTACAGTCACGTTCCTTGTGACTTCCCCCTCGTTCCCTGTGCATTCTCACCTCGTGCTAACCCTTGCTGAGTTAACCCTTTCCTGCCCTAATACCATGTGCACCATCCTGTAGTGCTGGCAGGGTCATGTTCCCCTTACGCCTATGACTCCAGGGTTTTCTTTCCAGGCACTAATTCTACTACTATCCTTTTTTCTGTGTTTTTTTCCACACACTTTGTTCTTTTGGTATGAATTTACTGCTCACCTTCAAAAACCACCCCAATATGTGTTTAACAACATCCTTTGAGTACAGGATGCATGAGTTTGTCGGTTTGTTAGGTGACTAAAAGGCCAGATTTGGGAAGCGTGCCTAGCAATGAGGGAAGAGATCAGTCAGAAGGGAGACATAGCTGGGTGACAGTAAGACGTGGTTGCAGTGGGGGAGGGAAGAGGAAGAGGGAAGCCAGCCAAGAGCTTCTTCATCCCAACAAATTTGCCCATTTAAGTGAGCATGTTGGGAAGGCAGACTCAGAGGTGGGCTTTCCGGAACAGACGGGATAGCAGCTCATCCAGTGTGCAGGGGATCCGGAAGGAAGGGAAGCCCAGGCAGATTGTGGTGGTAGGGGATTCTATAATTAGGAAAACAGGGTAATCTTTAGATCTGATCGCAACAACTGAATGGTTTGCTGTCTCCCGGGTTCGGCATGTGGCAGACAAAGTGGGTAGATTATTGGGAGGGGCTGGTGAGGATCTAACTGTCTTGGTACACATTGGCACCAATAACATAGTAAGAGGAAGATGGAGTGTCCTAAAAAGTAATTTTAGGGATTTAGGGAGTAAGATAAAAAAAGGACCTCCAAGGTAGTATTCTCAGAGATACTACATGTGCCAAGCGCTACACCAGAAAGGCAGCAGGAGATTAGGCAGCTAAATGCATGGCTGAAGTAAAAAAAGGAGGGCTTTGGGTTTTTAGAGCACTGGGCTGATTTTGCTTTGAGGTATGATCTCTATAGTCATGAAGGATTGCACCTCAATGTAAGAGAGTCCAATGTGTTTGGGGTGGGAATGGCTAGACGGTTGGAGGAGATTTTAAGCTAGGAAAGGGCAGAAGCATATATTTTGCCCCCCAAAACAAGGACAGAAAGCAATTGCAGCTTTAGTGTTAAATGACAAGCTAAAGGTCATGTCTAAAAATGCTCGCAGTTTAGAGAATAAGATCCATGAATTTGTAACAGTAGTGGCAACTGAGAATGTTGATATAGTGGCTGTTACTGAAACATGGTATAATGAGAAATGACTGGGACATATCAATACCGGGGTACTCTTTATATAGAAAAGACAGAAAGTGTGGTATATTGTTGCTTTAAGAAAGGACATACTGGACTGTTTGTGGGGAACTCTATGGTCAGTGGCCATTTTAAGTTTGGTTGCAGTTTTCCATTTTGAGTGTTATGTTTGCATCTGAGCTGAATAAAGAACTGCTCTGTGTAACTACTATCAAGTAGTGCTGGCTCATGCTCTCCTGTTAAATACTACACACAGAAAACACTACAGAAAGGGCAAGAAAGGGGGAGGGGTGGACTCTATATGTGAAAAATAACATAAAGTCTAACTTAACACAAGTTGGTGAGGAGAACATAGAGTCGGTTTTGGTTACAGTACAATTTGGCATAAATAAAGTAACTTGTGTAGGTGTGATTTATAGACCCCCAGGACAAGTAGAAGAACTAGATAATATATACATAGCGTACCTAGCAGGGGGCAGGGGGGTGGTATACCTGGGGGCTGCTGATCATGGGGGCTGCCACTACGCCGGCACCCCTCCAGAGGTGGACAGTAATGTCCGTCTCTAGAGGAGCAGGCTTGGTTGGGGAGATCAAAGATCAATGAAGGGAGCTGAGACAGAGTGGCATATAGGGGGTTAAAAGGCATATCATGGGACACTCTGCCTCCAGAAGAGCATAAGCATAAGCCCTCCATATAACACCCCCCCACACTTGACTTACCATTGCTTCTGACTCCCTGGTGTCTGGTGGGGGCAGCAGGTGGAGGCTGGCATTAATGAAATTAAAAGGGCCGGCGTGCTAGGCACCACACCACCCAATGGCCGTGCCTCAGCTCTTCGTTCCACCCCTTTTAAGACATGGGACGAAGTGCTGAGGCACGGCCATTGGGCAGCACGGTGCGTGCACACCCACCCCTTTAATTTCATTAGGCGCCGGCGGCTTTCAATCCCGCTCTCAGCCGCTCAGCGGCTGTTTTGAATGTTGGTCTGCCGGCCGCCTGGCCCATGGATCGGCCCGGCCCACCGGTGTCTGTAGTGGGGAAATTAATGGAAACTATGTTAAAGGACAGGATTGTTGAACATCTGAAGTCACATGGGTCTCAAGATCAAAAACAACATGAGTTTACCTCAGGAAGATCATGCCAAACAAATCCTATTGATTTTTTTGATTGTGTGACTAAAGTAATTGATCAAGGGTGCCGTATATGGATTTCAGTAAGGCCTTTGATACTATGCCACATAGAAGACATATAAATACACTGCAATCTCTGAGTTTAGATCCCAATGTTGTTGAATGGATTAGGGAGTGGCTGAGTGACAGAAAACAGTTGTAGTCAATGGTGTATATTGAGAGCAAGGTCTTGTTAGCAGTCTGTACCTGGACCCATTCTCCTTAATAATTTTATTAGTGATATTGCAGAAGGCCTTGATGGAAAGGTATGTCTTTTTGTTGACTACACAAAAATTTGCAACAGGGTTGATGTTCCTGGAGGGAGAAGCCAAATGGCAAATGATTTAGGTAAACTGGAAAAATGGTTGGAGCGGTGGCAAGTATCATTTAATGTGGATAAATGCAAAGTAATGCATCTAGGACATAAAAACCCAAGGATAGAGTATAGAAGTTCTTATGCCGTTGTACAGATCACTGGTGAGACGTCACTTGGAGTATTGTGTACAGTACTGGAGACCGTATCTCCAGAAGGATATAGATATGTTGGAGAACGTTCAGAGGAGGGCTACTAAAATGGTTCATGTATTACAGGATAAAACTTACCAGGGCAGGTTAAAGGATCTTAAATCGTTTTAAATCTTTAAATAGTTAAAGGGAATCAACAAGATAAAGGAAGAGAGTTTATTTAAAAGGAGAAATACTACCACAACCAGAGGACATAGTCATAAGCTAGAGGGGCAAATGTTTAAAGGTAACATCAAGAAATATTACTCTACGGAAAGGGTAGTGGACACATGGAATAGCCTTCCAGCAGAAGTGGTAGATGTTAATACAGTAAAGACATTTAAGCAAGCATGGGATAGGCATAAGGCCAAGCTATATAGGATAATGCCAGATACTAAGGAAAGTACTCAGGGGTTGGGCAGACTGGATGGGCCTAATGGTTCTTATCTGTCGTCACTTTCTATGTTTTTCAAATTGGAATTTTGACATGTTGAATGTCCTATTTGGGATATCTTTGAAGCGGATAAGTTCAATTTACTCCACTAAATCATATATTTTTGAGAACTAGACACCCCAATGTATTTCAAATGCTAGTATTTTAATTCTTTTCATGTACATATTTTACCACCAGCCTTTGTCAAAGTTTGCAGTAGTATTTTTTGTGTGTTTTTTTCCGCACACATTCTACATTAGGTACTATTGTCACCTCTCTTCCAGTGAGTTTCTTAGAGCAGTGGTCCCCAACCTTTTTGACACCAGGGACCGGTTTTGTGGTAGACAATTTTTCCATGAACCACACACAGACTTAGGCAGTCTGGCACACACACAGAGACTCAGGCAGTCTCACACACACACAGAAACTCAGGCAGTCTCACACACACACACAGAAACTCAGGCAGTCTCACACAGAGACTAAGGCAGTCTGACACAGAGACTCGAACAGTCTCACACACAAACAGAGACTCAGGCAGTCTCTCACACACACACACACACACACAGAGTCAGGCAGTCACACATAAATAAGTAAAATTTACTGTACACATTTCAAGCTGTTTAGGAAACTGATCAACGATTGCCTCCTAAACGTCATTTCAGCGACGCCATTGACGTTTAGGAGGCAATCGTTGATCAGTGTATAGCGGATGTTGAAACCCCAGGGAGGGGCCAGACATGGTCCCTGATGCCGATCTCGGTGTTGCTGAATGCCTTGACATCGAGCAATTACAACATCACTGTTTAAGTGAAGAAAGTGATTGTAGATCACTTGCTAAGCTTGTTTTAAAGAAATGACTTGTCAGGAACGTGATTGGTCGTTAAATGACCGTTTTTGCGTGACGTGCCAGACCCGTCAATGGACATTAAGTGGTTAATATGCATATCCTAGAAGATATTGGGAGTTATGAAAAATTCAAATGATTGAATGGGTTATTATGTGCATTACAGTATAGCCTGTTGATTTTTGGTTTGTTTTGTTTTTCTAGGTTGGACCAGCCGGATCCCAGTTTGGAATCTTGGCATGTCTTTTTGTGGAACTTTTCCAAAGTTGGCAAATACTTGCAAGACCCTGGAAGGCTTTCTTTAAACTTCTTGCAGTTGTCATTTTCCTCTTCACTTTTGGACTCCTCCCTTGGATTGACAATTTTGCTCATTTTTCTGGCTTTGTTAGTGGATTCTTTTTATCATTTGCATTTCTACCATACATTAGTTTTGGCAAGTTTGACATGTACCGAAAAAGATGTCAGATTATTATTTTCCTTATAATATTTCTTGGGCTCTTATCAGGTCTAGTGGTTTTATTTTATTTTTACCCTATCAGGTGTGAATTCTGTGAACACCTGACTTGTATTCCATTTACAGATAAATTCTGTGAGAAATATGATCTTGATGCACAACTTCATTGACATTTGTTTTTCATGATTTGTTTTTTTTAACTGCTAATGTATCAGAAATGTAGTAGCATATTTTCAGAATAACTTCATACCACAATACCAACCACACATATTTGGCAAATTATTGCTCAGATATAGGCACAATGATCAGCAATGTATTTGTTGGGAAAAAAAAGTTTTAAAAAATGCATAGTTTAAAGTGATATATAAAATTATACACATATATATATATATTTTATAGTGTATGACTTCATTGATACCGAATATAATATGTATTTTATATTCACTTTTTTAGCAATTGTGTTTGTTTTTTTTGACTAGCTTAATTTCTTCTGTTTTTAACTACAGTGGGGCAAAAAAAGTATTTAGTCAGCCACCAATTGTGCAAGTTTTCCCACTTAAAAAGATGAGAGAGGCCTGTAATTTTCACCATAGGTACACTTCAACTATGAGAGACAGAATGGGGGGAAAGAATACAGGAAATCACATTGTAGGATTTCTAATGAATTCATTGGTAAATTCCTTGGTAAAATAAGTATTTGGTCACCTACAAACAAGCAAGATATCTGGCTCGCACAGACCTGTAACATCTTCTTTAAGAGTCTCCTCTGTCCTCCGCTCGTTACCTGTATTAATGGCACCTGTTTGAACTTGTTATCAGTATAAAAGACACCTGTCCACAACCTCAAACAGTCACACTTCAAACCCCACTATGGCCAAGACCAAAGAGGTGTCAAAGGACACCAGAAACAAAATTGTAGACCTGCACCAGGCTGGGAAGACTGAATCTGCAATAGGCAAGCAGCTTGGTGTGAAGAAATCAACTGTGGGAGCAACTATTCAAAAATGTAAGACATACAGGACCACTGATAATCTCCCTCGATCTGGGGCTCCACGCAAGATCTCACCCATGGTGTCAAACAGATCACAAGAATGGTGAGCAAAAATCCCAGAACCACACGGGGGGACCTAGTGAATGACCTGCAGAGAGCTGGGATCAAAGTAACAAAGGCTACCATCAGTAACACACTACATCGCCAGCGACTCAAATCATGCAGTGCCAGACTTGTCCCCCTGCTTAAGCCAGTACATGTCCGGGCCCGTCTGAAGTTTGCTAGAGAGCATTTGGATGATCCAGATTGGGCGAATGTCATATGGTCAGATGAAACCAAGGTAGAACTTTTTGGTAGAAACTCAACTCGTCATGTTTGGAGGAGAAAGAATGCTGAGTTGTGACTGATCCGTGTAAAGGAAAGAATGAATGGGGCCATATATCGTGAGATTTTGAGTGAAAACCTCCTTCCATCAGCAAGGGCATTGAAGATGAAACGTGGCTGGGTCTTTCAGCATGACAGTGATTCCCTGCGGGCAACGAAGTGGATTCATAAGAAGCATTTCAAGGTCCTGGAGTGGCCTAGCCAGTCTCCAGATCGCAACCCCATAGAAAACCTTTGGAGGGAGTTGAAAGTCCGTGTTGCCCAGCGACAGCCCCAAAACATCACTGCTCTAGAGGAGATCTGCATGGAGGAATGGTCCAAAATACTAGCAACAGTGTGTGAAAACCTTGCCATTGCCAACAAAGGGTATATAACAAAGTATTGATATGAACTTTTGTTATTGACCAAATACTTATTTTCCACCATAATTTGCAAATAAATTCTTTAAAATTCAGACAATGTGATTTATGGAATTTGTTGTCTCATTCTGTCTCTCATAGGTGAAGTGTACCTATGGTGAAAATTACAGGCCTCTCTCATCTTTGTAAGTGGGAGAACTTGCACAATTGGTGTCTGACTACATAGTTTTTTGCCCCACTGTATGTTAACTGCACAAATTAACTAGTTGTTGCATATATGTCTCCTCTGTCAAACCTATACCGCCAATTGATGTGGAGAATGATCAGTTTTGCATTGTGTAT
The DNA here is from genome assembly GCA_009364415.1 of Spea multiplicata. Lineage (NCBI taxonomy): Eukaryota > Metazoa > Chordata > Amphibia > Anura > Pelobatidae > Spea > Spea multiplicata. The sequence continues at coordinate 20,761 of VKOC01035517.1, read as the reverse complement.
TAATGATAAATGTTATACACTTCCTCCAAGAACTAACATATAACCTTATTCCCTTTTACAGATAATATATATGCTTAGTCCTACTAAGGTTTTCTACCTGATGTTACAATAAAACCACCATCCCAAGATTCTTACCAGAGAGAGAGCTTTAATTAGAATCTGCCCAGATTAATTTGTAATATAGAGTGGTATGAATGATTGTCATAATGATTCATACCACTCACAAATATCTTATATCGATCTAATATCTGCTGCAAAGTCCATAAAGGGCTCTTTAAACAAATATTTTAAATGGATCTCTTTTTTAATGAGGTCCCTTTCCTATGTTCCCAAGACCCCACCCAGTGATTTTGTTGACTTTGTTTCCCAAGCCTATCTCCAAGTGATGCATTTCCTTCCTTCCCAAAATTGCATGTAGGCACAAAGCCCCGCCCCCTTTTTCTCCATTGCCGGGAGGCTGTCAGCTGTACGCACTCCCGATTACGTCATGAGCCCGGGTACATTTAAACTCAGCCATCGCTACTGCTTGTTGCTTGATGTATTTTCTCAGCAGTTCCTGTTTCGTGATTATTACCTTGGCTTGTTTAAACAGACTTTGCTACTTTTTGTGGAGACCCTGACCTCGGCTTGTTTCTTGGATTTTGGGCACGATTGCCTAAACGGTGCTTTCTAGATATTCAACTGCATCTCGACTGCATTCTAGGTCAGTCTGCCTTTTCCTGCATACTGGACTCCTCCTGTTATATTCACCCTCACACAAGAAAACGCCTGCAGCATGTGTATTAAATAATGAGCTAAAGGTCATGTTTACAAATATTCGCAGTTTAGGGAATAAGAATAATGAGAAAATTACCAGGGTACTCTTTATATAGGAAAGACAGAAAGGGCAAGAAAGGGGGAGAGGTGGCCATATATGTGAAAAAAACATGAAACCTAACCTAGCAGAAGTTGTTGAGGAGAACAACGAGTCAGTTTGGGTTACATTACAATTTGGTAAGCGTACAGTAACTCGTGTACGTGTAATTTATAGACCCCATGGACAAGTAGAAGAACTATCCTCAAAAGAGAGACTTGTTTGTTTGGCCAAAGTAGAATGTCAACGTCAAGAATTAAATCCTACTATAGAGAATATATTCTCTGTTCGGCCCAACAATGAGCAGCCTCAAAGACCACTATTTGTTTGGCATTTAAAGTTTCTCTTTTGAGGATACTTTCAATTGTCTGAAAGCCTTCGCTTTTCAATGCAAGTTCCACCTGTATAATCTACTAATTGAGGAAACAGGTAAAATGACTGTGAAGGGGAAGCTAAAATCAAGGGTGAACTGGAAAACCTAAGTAGCTGGTTGTGCCCAGAGTGCAGATATTCTACTAGGATTATCTTTAAAACAAGTAGTTGAGGAGGCAACTCGTAAGGAGGCCATATTAGATTTAGTGTCCACAAAAGGAGATTCTTTAACGGATATTACTGTAGGTGAAAGTTTGGAAACAAGTGATCATCGTCTTTGTGGTTTAATATACACACAGTGACTGAGTCACACCACACACAAACAAAAGTTTTAGATTTTAGAAAAGATGACTTTTCTAAAATGAGAATATGTGTAAAGAAATGGGATTATTTAACGTAATATATTATATCACTTAACTATAAGTAAGAAACAAGACTGTTTCTTACTTACAGTACACTTTGGGACAAAGGCTGTTTTAATATTTTTGCGGTGTTATTGTTTAGCTGTAATTTTCTTCTCTCTTTTAGTGCATGCCCTCACATTATATATAGGTTTTTTTAGGATAAGCAGGCTTTCTTTAGATACCATTATTTTTATCATATCATCTAATTTACTATATTTAAAAAAATCTTTTACTCATCTGCAACAACTAATGAAAAAACATGCTAAATAGATTCTACTATTTGTCCTGAGTTTAGAAATACCCAATGTTTTTATGGGTTTTTTTGCTATTTTTTGCATTTTGCTATTCTGCTCCATGTGTTCTTTTTAGACATCTTTGAAGCCAGCCAATGCAATTTACCCCGTCAAACCATATTATTATTATTAATATTATTATCTTTTATTTATATAGCGCCAACAGTTTAAGCAGCGCTTAATACAATACATAAATTCAAGGAATATGACAAGACAAGAATTGACAGAATAAGACAAACTGATACATTTGGAGGAGAGAGCCCGGCTCGCAAGCTTACAATCTAGAGGGAAATGGGGTGACAAACATAAGGCATAGAGAAAGGGTAAGAGGTAGTGTGGTGGTTGTATCGATGACAAGGAAGTTCTAGCAGCTAAGATGGTATGCTTCTCTGAATAAGTAGGTTTTTAGATGTTTCTTGAATGTCGGGAGGGAGGGTGAATGCTGAAGGTTCCTTGGGAGTAGATTCCAGAGATATGGGGCATCTCGAGTGAAATCTTGTAGATGGGAAAAGGAAGAGGTGATGAGGAACATAGGGATCGAGTAGGAGAGTATTTGCTAATGAGGTCAGAAATTTACGGAGGAGCAGTATTATGGATGGCAGTATTATGGATGGCCTTATATGTCAGTACCAGGACTCTTAATTGGGAGCCAGTGGAGGGTTTCACAGAGGGGGGAAGCAGAAGAGGAGCCACGTGCAAGGAAGATGAACCTAGCAGCGGCATTTAGGATAGACTGTAGAGGAGAGAGTCGAGACAGAAGAGTGTTGCAGTAGTCAAGACGGGAAATGATAAGTGAATGAACCAGCGTTTTTGTGGATTCTTGGGTGAGGAATGGGCGGATACGAGAGATGTTTTTTAGGTGCAAGTGGCAGGATCTGGCGAGGGACTGAATGTGAGGGATGAATGAGAGGTTTGAGTCAAGAATGACCCCAAGGCATCGTGCCTGGTTAGTACGAGAGATAGTCGTGTTGTTAATGGTGATAGAGAATTCAGGTAGTGGAGTGGAGATGGAGGGAGGGAAGATAATGAGTTCAGTTTTAGAAAGATTAAGTTTCAGATAGTGTTGTGACATCCATGAAGAAATAGCAGACAAACAATTGGTAATACGGGACATGAGAGATGGAGAGAGATTAGGAGAAGACAGGTAGATTTGGATATCATCTGCATATAGATGATACTGGAGGCCAAATGAGTTGATTAGTTTGCCAAAAGAGGAAGTATAAAGAGAGAACAGCCGAGGGCCAAGGACTGAACCTTGGGGGACACCAACCGAAAGTGGAAGGGGCGATGATGTCTTGCCAGAAAAGTTGACAGAGAAGGAACGGTTAGACAGATATGAGGAGATCCAGGAGAGAGCTGTATCTCAAATGACTATAGAAGCAAGTGAGTCCAGAAGAAGGTGGTGATCAACTGTATCGAAAGCAGCAGAGAGATCCAGTAGTATTAGAATAGAGTAGTTACCTTTAGCTTTGGCAGAGAGCAAGTCACTGTGTGGTTTTGGTATGCCATGGTTGGCGTTTAAATTGTCGAGGGTAACGTAGTAATTGGAGCTATGGTGTCGAGGGATGAAGCAAGTGTGTTGTTATAAAAAGAGGCTGTTGTGTCTGGGTAGGAAAGGGTTAACATGGAAGGTAAGAGAGGTTCAAGTGAGGCTGACAGTTGGGTAATGGTATTTTCTGACACGAAGATTGTATTTGACAGGGCTCATAGAGCCCTGCGACCACGTTCGAACGCCTCTCAACCACCCAGAGACATAATTTGTCGAATCCATGAATTCCCACTTAAGGAGAACATTCTCAAGATGTACCGGCCTACTAACGAGGTCCTATGGGAAGGAGACACCATCCTCATATTTCCAGACCTCTCGCCTCTCACCCTGCAATACAGGAGAGCCCTTAAGCCGATTACAGAAGTGCTCCATCAGGCCGGCATACTATGGGGTTTCCCCTTTGGTTTGATAGCACGAAAAGACTCTGACACCTTCACTATCTGAAAACACAGGGATGTAAAACCCTTCCTAACGGTCCACAGCGACAGAAACGACCACGCGCCACGGACAAGTGAGCCGCATCACTACAATCAAGCTGAATCCACGCTTTTCGAAGAATGACCCACGTTACTTCATCCACACCTGCCTCCGAACTTTCTTCAACCGTACCTCTCCGCAGGTTTACATTCGATCGTCAAATCCCTGTCTCGCTTCAAGTTGGTGACCTTATGTACGACCTTTTACTTTCCAACGCGTCTACACTCCATTTGCCAGCTCCCGGTGAGGCGAGTTCAACTGCTGCTGCACTACTTGTCGCCTAATATGCTGGTATTTAGGTTACATTTTCTCTTACTTTGCACTTTTTTTTTTCTTGTTACCTTCGGTCGTCTGGGTTATTATTTTTTCTTTTTTTGGTTTAATGGCAACCCACTAGTTCACCGGCAGCCTCATGGTGTTCTTTTTGCATATGCACCGATGCCGTAACTACCTCCATCACCCTTATGAATACTCACACCGCATTAACGTTCCCCCAGGCTTATTTTTCATACCCCACTGGCACGCCGCAGAACCGCATCTCACACGCTCACACCTAATTACTCACCTTTTATACACTTCTACAGCTCACCTTGGCATTCCTGTGGCAGTTCTTGGAGCCTTCTCGCTCTGTCACATACACCACCGCAAGTCCCGTGGGTGAACCACTTTCACGCAGACATACACACACGATCCACTCTGAGCTCACACATTTCATGGTTCGATTGCCTCACACCCTTGAGGTTCTTGTTTTTCTAAATTTTCTTTTTCTCTCATGAGGTTGGTTTATTTCATTTAATTGTTCTCAATACCACAGTTTAGGGGTCTGCGCACCCCATGTAATGAGCTTCCTTTTCCTACGGGTATTCATGCCTGTATATCGCCCTACCAGGGCCGACCTCCTCTGGCCTCTTATGGCCAGGACCGATGGTTACGGGTCGCTTTTGCGACCAATTGGCTCAATTCTCGATGCTTAGGCTTTCTTACAGCCATGTTTACTCCCCTTGTATTGTTTTAATTTGTTTTTTATTGTTTTCGGCGCACTCCTGGTGGGCGGCACACGCGATAGGTTGTTCAGGGTTCACTCCAGGTATCCTTCATGGCTGCTTTAGGTATTAAGTTCACATCCCTTAACATTCGGGGTCTTAACAAACCACAACAAAGGTCTAAATTATTATATATGTTACGTACTTTTCACACAAAAATTGCGTTTATTCAGGAAACCCACTTCTTACGCTCCAGACAACCCTCTTTGACTAACAAATCCTTCAATTTGGCTTTCTACGCTAGCTCGCCAAATTCCAAAAAGAAGGGCGTAGCCCTCCTCATACATAAAGATATTCCACTGCAGCCATTGGAGGTCTGGAGGGACCCAGAGGGTCAATATATTTTTTTGAAATGTTACATAGGCAACCAAAAATTCACCCTGGCCAACGTTTATGCCCCAAATAAATCACAGATTTCCTTCTTTAAGCATGTCTTAAGCCATTTGGCGGAGTTTCAGGAAAGCGCGACGCTGCTGGGTCACCACTTTAACATGGTCTTTAACCCTCCTCTTGACTGCTCAGCTAAGGTCTCTCACATACCTTATTCTAGTATCAATTCAATCAAACGACGCCTCTTACTGAATCAACTGACGGACGTATGGAGAGCACAACACCCTTCAGACTTAGACTACACCAATGCATGACAGACACAAGAATTGACTACTTTTTCTTATCACACTATCACTTGGGTTCTCTTATCTCTTCCGAAATCAGCACGGCGACAATTAGTGATCATGCCTCGGTGCATATTTCTCTAGACATCATGTCCCTGCCCCCTAGGACTTGGTCCTGGAGACTAAATGAAAACGTAATCGATAACCCACATAATGTTGCAACGCTTACTGAACAACTCCGACACTTCTTTATGGATAACATCTTCCCTGTGGTTGATTTTCCAACCACTTGGGAGGCGCATAAATCTGTCATCCGTGGCCATTTAATTAAGATGGGGGGCGAACGGAGGCGATTGGACAGGGCTAGAATTCTTGACTTCTCACAGCAATTGGCCCGACTGGACGCCCAGCACAAGGCTACGGGTTCCCCTGACATCCTACTGCTACTACAGGCACTACGTACCTCACTAGCATCCCTGTTAAATGACAAAGTCAGGAGACAATTCTTACTGACTAGAAGCTACTTCTATGAACTGGGTAATAAACCCGGGAAGCTGTTAGCCAGGGCGTTGAGAGCAAAAAGATCCTCGACTTTTATCCCTAGAATTTGCGATATTAAAGGTGTATTGCACCACCGTTCTGATAAAATCGCTGAGGTCTTTTACCAATACTACCACTCTCTCTACAATCTCCCTTCACCGGAGGAGACCTCCGTAGCTATGTCCGTATACACCTATTTATCGAAGCATCTGCACAAACGCATATCGGGGATTCACAAGCCCGTCCTGGACACCCCAATCCAATTAACAGAGATCGAGTTGGCCCTTAAGGCTCTACCGTCGGGAAAATGCCCGGGACTGGACGGCCTCACTCCCTTGTATTACAAAAAATTGCTCCCCGTACTCGGCCCACAAATGGTTACTTTGTTTAAATCCCTTGCGGACGGGACCCTGCTCCATCCACATACCAATTCTGCTCATATTATGGTGATCCCAAAGCCTAATAAAGATAAAGACCATTGCGGAAACTACCGACCAATCTCACATATTAACACGGATCTCAAGATCCTTGCAAAAATCCTGGCAACCAGACTGCAACCTCTGATCCCAGGCCTGATACACTCGGACCAAGTTGGATTTGTCCCAGGAAGGGAGGCTAGGGACAACACCATAAGAGCCTTGAATCTTCTGACCTACATCCGCAGCCGGGGGGGCCCGTCTCTGTTGGTCTCCATGGACGCGGAGAAAGCTTTTGACAGGGTAGCATGGCCCTTTTTGTTTGGTGTCCTCAGGAAATTAGGGTTAGGTAATTGTTTTTTAAACCTTGTCTCCTCCCTTTACTCTCACCCCACTGCAAAAATCAAAATAAATGGTACCCTTTCTGACCCGGTGCCGATCTCCAACGGCACTCGGCAAGGCTGCCCTCTTTCCCCTCTGCTTTTCATCCTTTCCCTAGAGCCACTGGCAAACGCCATACGTGCTGACGATTCTATCAGGGGTATTGAGATAGAGGTGCCTCTTACAAATTGTCCATCTACGCGGATGACATTTTATTTACCCTGTCGGAACTCTCTACAACACGTTACCTCGGCCCATGGGAATATTAAAAATGAACATCTTGCCACGATTCCTGTACCTTTTCCAGTATACCTTGTAGCAAAGTATGCAGGTTTGCTTGGGCTTCAGTTGATTGTGGGGAACATGAAGAGAAAATTGTGTGAGCTTCAAAGGAACAGAATGAGAGGGAGGGAGGGCTTGGTATATTCTGGAAGGTGCAGTGAGGTGAGAGAAGGATGCCTACACCACCACCCTTTCTGCCATCAGGCCTAGGAGTGTGGCTGAAGTGTAGTCCTCCGAAGGAGAGTGCAGCAGAAGCAGTAGTGTCATGGGAGGGGATCCAGGTTTCAGTAAGAGCTAGGAGGTTAAAAGCATGGGATAGAAAAAGGTCATATATACAAGCGAGTTTGTTGCATACCGAGCGGGCATTCCATAGGGCACAGTTAAAGACGGGAGGGAGTTTATGGTTGGAGATGATAGGAATAAGATTGGTTAGGTTGCGCATGTTGATTGAGTTTGCTGGTTGAGAGTGATAGGAATAGGGAAGACTATGTGGGGGGACAGGAGTGGTAGAGCAAATATAGGTAGGTTTCACATATAAAGGTTTAGTGTAGAGGTACTGGGATAGCTTTGACGGCAGAGAGATGGGGAGGGATAGGATCTGGAATGCTTTAATGGGGAGTAGTGGGTAATAAAGGGATCCACAGTTTGGTGCCCTCTACTGATCCAATATATCTGGTACTTAACTGTCTATATATTAGAACAGCACTGGGGCGGGTGGGAGAGCGGGCGAAAAACCAGTTGACGGGGGCAGTAAGAGAGCAGATATAGGAGATAAGGGGTTGGTGGAGCAGAAAGCTAGAAAGTAAAATATCACACACTTAAGTAGTGACAGGCATGACATACATTTTACCAAATTAAAAACAAATAAAACAATCAGTGGAAAAATGCTGAAACTCCCAGTAAGGGCATTCCTAGGCCATAAAGCATAGATAGACAGAAAAAGGGTAATAGACAATTCAGGCACAGAAACAGGAAAGTGATAATAACAATACAGAAAACAATAACAGATAATTAAGGACATCTCTTGGTCATTCTTCACATCTTGTCGCAGATTATTCACAAAATTTATATGGGACAGTAAGCCAGTTCGTTTATCATATCATCACCTCTCCAGGCCTCGTCTTCAAGGGGGTATCGGACTACTTGATGTGGAGATGTACTGGATCTCCTCCCACCTTCGCTGGATGGTTGAGTGGACCCTGCACTCCCCTAAACCTTGGATCCAGATTGAAAACTCTCTCTTTTCAGTCGATATTTCGGTCGTCCCATGGATCCAAAAGAAATTTCGTCACCCCACCGTCTCCCCGACCCCGGAGGGGTGATTTCACGGATTTATTCTAAGGGCTCTCTGTCCTCTTTCCCAGGCCCCCTATTTCCGATTACGGGCAATCCGGAGTTCCCCCCGGGCATGAGTAATCCCACTGCAAAATCACTGATGCCGGCCGGATCCCGGGCCCTGCGGGTGTCTCATGTGGCTACTAATGGGAATCTCCGTTCATTGTCCGATTTATCACGCTCACAGACTCCTCCACCTCTCCTGACTTTATTCTATCATCAACTTCGTCACTTTTTTTCACATGCCTCTCTAACCCACCCCTTCATAGACCACCACGGCACTAGAGACACTTTGTGCAGCTGACACGGAGCCTACGCATCTCCTATCCAGACTGTATGCAATTGTAGTTATGTCACGCCTTCCTGACAAGCCCTATTACTACAGGCTTTGGGAACACGAATTGAATAAGACCTTTTCCCTGGAGGTATGGGATGCCATGATCCTTTTAACACATAAGGGTTCTATTTCAAGCAAGACACAGGAAACAGCTTTCAAACTTTTATCCAGGTGGTACAAGCTACCCGTAGACCTCCACCGTTTCTTTCCCCAAATCTCCCCTCTGTGTTGGAGATGTGCTCAGGCCCCGGGCACGTATCTCCACATTTGGTGGGAGTGCACATTGATTCGCCCTTTCTGGGAGAAGATAGAGGAGGTCATCAGGGAAGTAATTGACCCTGAACTTAGATTCACCCCTGAACTAGTGCTATTACAACGCTCCCCACAATCCTTTGGAGCATACAAGCGTTCACTTACCTTTCATCTCATTCACGCGGCCATTATTCCCAGATTTTGGAGATCCGACCAATCACCCCCTATTGAGACCTGGGTGATATAGGTTATATATATTTAGAACATGGAGGACCTGGTGTTAACAGCTAAGGGTCGGGGCTATAAAAATTATCTTAAATGGCTCCTTTGGAACCAATTCATTTCCTCCCCTAGATTTACTTCTATCTTACATTGTCAGCCTCCATCCACCTCATAATATATTCGCCGGCTATCAATCCTGCCACCCTGCTTTCTGGGTCTCCTGGCCCAGACCCCCAGAGTCAGCCCTTGTTAGTAATGTACCCTTTTTTGAACTATCTCGTTATATTATGTTTTATCATTTTGCGTACCGCCTGCCAGGTGGGGAAGGCATCACATCGCACATTTAATTACACCTGTATTCTTTCTCGCCGCCCTCCCCTTCTTCCCCCTTTTTATTTCCCATTGTCGGATACACCCCTGCCATGTCAGGACCTACGCCCCACTACTATGTGCTGCGATTCTCTCTCACTTTCTGTGGAGTCCATTGTGGCTCGCGATACTGTTGGGGGGATATCTCCTCACCTCGACTTCCCTAAGACAATTGGGTACAGTTCTGTTACCTTGTTTTGTTGTTACATGCCTCTGTTCATTTCTCAATATCTCATTTATGTTGTATAAGGCTGTCACTATGTATTGATGATTTGGTATGATGTATCATAAGTCTTGCAGAATTTGTATACGTGTATCTTAATCCGATTTATTTGGAATTGCCTTTGTTACACCTCTACATGTATTTTACCGCTCCATTGTGACACTTCTTTCATGCATTTCTATAAATAAATGAGACTTGATAAAATATAGAATATGAGAAACGTGACAGTAGAATATAAAGCACTTTAATGTTTGTTTTGTACAGCATTCCAGATAGTATCAGAAAAGGTAACTCGGCACGCAAAAGTTATAACACATTTGCGTAGTAAATAATAAAAAAATAAATCTATTGTGTCATACAAAAAAAAACAAAAAGTGTGTTCAGCAACCTCTCCTGAGCACAGTGATACCCCACGTGCATGGATTTGTTGGGTTGTATGGAGACTAAAAGGACACATTTAAGAAGTACATTTTTCTAATTGGAATTTTGACATCTTGAAAATTCTGCCCACATATCCTATTTGGGATGTCTTTTAACCTGGCCAATTCAATTGAAACCATCAAATCATATATTTTTGAAAAATATACACCCCTGGGAATTCATGCGCATATTTTACCATCTGCCTTTGTTATAGTTTACCGTAGTATTTTCTTGTGTGTTTTTTTCCACATGTATTTTACTTCAGGTATGAATTTACCGCTCCTGGTATATGTCCCTGTTAAACAACACCTTACTATGTGTTCAGTAACATCTCCTGAGTACAATGATACCCCCATGTTTGTTGGATTGTTTGGGAGGTAAAAGGCCACCTTTGTGAGGTGTGCATTTTTTGGAATTTGGGCATCCAATTTATCCCATCAAATCATAAATTTTTTAAACTAGTCACCCCAATATTTTAACTCTTTCCATGCAACAATTTTTGTGAAGATATAGTGCTAATTTTAGAACTTATTCAGAAAAAAACTTTTTCTATACAGTGCATATATATATATTTGGATTTTTTGGGGTGACATCAGTGAGGAATAATTGGGCAGGTAGATGGGACAAATAGTTATTATCTGCTGTCAAGTCTACAGATAACAGAGGCCACATACTCGACCTGGTATTCCAACTTGAACTTGAAATCCCTGCTGTAAAAGTAAACCCAGCAGTATGGTCAGATCATCACTGCCTAAACTTCTCCATCTCCTCAGAGCTAACCAAACTTCCCCTTCCAAGGCTAGCCAAACTTCACTCATTAAAGGGTTTGACTTCACCAATATTTTTATCAAACAGAATTACTGGGCACCTGCAAAGACCCCAAATTATTAGTCCAACAGTATAAAAAGAGGGTGAGCATCAGAATGCTGAAGAAAAAAGGTCGTAAGCTTGAAAGAAGGTGGCATAAAACACACAACCGGAATGATAAGCGTTCCTTAACCAAGCACATTACCGACTACCAACTCACAATAACTAAGAAAAAATCTACATTCCTGTCTTGTAAAATCAGCCTTGCACACAACAGACCGGCCTAGCTCTTCCGCACCGTAGAAAGGCTCTGCAAACCATCTTGTCCGCACACCTTCACAAATCTCACACAGTCCAAATGTGAAGATTTTGCAGCCTACTTTTCAGATAAGATAGCTTCCATCCAGACCTCTATTGCAGAAGGACAGCCAAAGGCATTACAGAGGTACAAAAATGGGGGTTCAAATTCCCCCACCCTGTGGACAAGTTTAACATCCTGGGCAAGGAAGAAATCATCTCAATCTTACAAAACATGCGGGCAACCACCTGTGACTTAGATCCTGCACCTACATATCTCTTCCCTGCATGCTCAGAAACAGTAGGCCTAGTTTTTACAAAAATAGTCCAATGTTCTCTGGACTCTGGAGTTTTGCCAGACCTACTGAAAGAAGCAATCGTGAAACCTCTTCTAAAAAAGCCTTCCTTAGACCCGTAATGCTTAACGAGCTATAGGCCCATCTCCAAGCTCCCTTTTCTGAGAAAAATCATTGAAAAATGTATGTTAATGAAACTAGAGGCCCATCTGTCAAGTAATAATATCTTTGATTCTTTCTAATCAGGCTTCAGAAAACCTCATAGCACTGAAACTGCCCTGGTTCACGTTCTGAATGACCTCCTGATAGCAAGAGACAAGGGTGATCATTCAATCCTAATTCTTTTAGATCTGTCAGCAGCATTTGACACCATTGATCATAAGACTCTTATTGAGCGACTGCAAGACCTATACGGGCTGGGAGGCACAGTTTTAACATGGTTTAAATCCTTCCTCACAAAGAGGTCACTGAGGGTGTCATCAGGAATGTGTTCCTCAGCTCCCACACCACTAACGTGTGGCGCACCACAAGGATCCATTCTATCTCCCACTCTATTTGCCATACACGTGCTGCCACTGGGGTATCATCAGAAAACATGGATTAAGATGCCACTGCTATGCAGATTACACGCCGCTCTACCTTTCCTTTACACCAGGAACCAACATCTCTTTTCAACAGATGCTTAGCAGATCTCTTAGAATGGATGCAAGCTAGCTGGTTAAAGGTACATCCTGATAAAACAGAAGTCCCGTTGATCAGAGGACAAAGGATAACTGCGCCGATCCTAGGAAATACTAACCAAACTGGCATAGAATTCTGGGGTTCAGAACTACTAAGGTCAAGTGAAGTGCGAAATCTTGACCACTCCTTGACAGTGGTTTGTCTCTTAAATGTAAAATCTGTGCTGCAACAAAATCTGCCTTCTTCCACTTGATGAATATAGCCATGATAAAGCACCTAATCACACCAGAGGATACTGCCACCCTAATCCATGCATTTGTGACATCTCGTCTGGACTATTGCAATGCACTGTATGTAGGCCTCCCAGAAAAAGAACTTCACAAACTGCAGTTGGCTAAGAACGCAGCAGCCAGACTATTAACAAATAAACCCCGCTCATGCCATATTACACCTATTTTACGGTCTCTCCATTAGCTTCCTATCAGGTTGTCATTTAAAGCCCTAAAGGGCCAGGGACCCTGTTACCTGAAAGAGCTATTACAGGCCCCCCAACTGTCCCGATTTAGGTGGGACAAACACGATTTTGGGGCTCTGTCCCGCTGTCTGCCTGTCCTTACCTCTGTCATGATTTTCCAGAGCATAGAAACTCAGCAGCAGCCGGCTGTTATGGAGTTTTTATGCAAATACTGTCACTGTTTGTTTATGGTAATATTGCATTGCCTTGTACTTCCTGTTCCAACCTCTGACCTGGATGTAGTTATACAGTTCAACATGATTCCTCAAGGTTGAGACTAGTTCCTATCCTTTACAGGGATAGGAAATAGCTTGCTCAGTGTGTGTGAGCTATTTTCTATCCAGCAAAATTACCTTTTGCCCCCTAGTGGTCAGGTCCTGTACAGGGATAGGAACTATCCAACACATAGAAAGAGAGCTAGTTTCTATCCCTGTAAAGGACCTTTTGCTCCATCGTGGCAAGGTCCTGTTAACGGATAGGAACTAGATGGTTCATGGTGAGAAATCTAGTTACCATCCAGCTTAAGGACCCTTATCTCTCCAGCTCACACAGGTCCCTTACAGGGATAGGAACTAGACAATTCATACTGAAAAATCTAGTTTCCATCCAGCTAAAGGACTTTTACACCATCAGCTCACACAGGTCCTTTACAAGGATAACAATCCCTAGTTCCTATACTGCGAAGGGACTCATATCTCCAGCTCACGCAGGTCCCTTAGAGGGATAGAAACTAGACGGTTCATAGTGAGAAATCTAGTTTCTATCCAGCTAAAGGACTTTCATATATCTCCAGCTCACGCAGGTTCCTTACAGGAATCGGAACTAGACAGTTCATAGCGAGAAATCTTGTTTCCATGGTCTTGCCATGGTCATAAAGGCAAGAAAAATTCCAGAAATATTGTCTATTAGATTTTATTTACTCTAACGCGGTTTCATAACATACCCATAGATATTCCTAATAATAATTGTGTTAATGGGTACCAACATGTCCAATTGTCTTCCATCTGTCGTGGATTCACACCTTAACCCTGTGTGGTCCCTAATCTGAGCAGGAGAAAGACACAGCCAATGGAGCCTTTCTTGGATATTCTCCCTTGTGTATGGCGGTCCGACGCACACAGCTGAGCTCTTCCCACTAGCTTTGCACTTTTTCGCTGCACAATACTCCGTGGGCAACATCTTATGCCTGGCTCCTATTCCAAAAAGCCACCACCATGAGGACGTAATCTATTAATCAACCCACGTCACTAAAAAGTTAATGTTTTGTGAGTGGTTGAGATAGACTGTAGAAGAAGAAAAGAGTATAAACATCTAGTTAAAGAAAACAAACTGATTTTTAATTGCAATTCCAGATGTATTATATGCGTTATGTTCATTTAATTATTTGTGAACATATATTATTATTATTACTATTACTATTATGAAACATATTCAGCTGTTGCTTTATTTTGGGTAAATCACTGTTTATTGAGTTTTCAACAGAGCAAGGGTAAAAGGAAACCTGGGAAAGGGGAGGGGAAGACAGCCAGAATCGAACCATAATCACACAAAATCGAACCATGGCGGTCAAACACATGCACGATAATTGCAAGTGCAGCAATCATATACAGAAGTAGAAAAAACGAGCACGCCGTGGAGCATCACAAACCCTGGCTACTGCGAAGGATACCAATAGCTGGGAGTCTAAACCCAGCAAAGGAGCAGCGATGCGCCGCGGAACACAAAGAAGATAAGGAAAAGAGAGAAGGAGGAAAAGAAAAAAAAATGGGGAGGGAGAGAAGGGGAAGAGAAGGGCGTGAAGAGAGAGCCAGTAAGGAGAAAGCAACAAAGAACAAGCAGGGAGGGGACACACACAAGACGAAGGAAAGGCAAGGGACAGCGGCGGGCGGAGGGAGAGTCAGGCGACTCGGCCGCTTAACGGAGTCATTCAAGGGGACGCGAGAAGATCCCGCAAAGTGGTGGACGAGAGGAAGGAAAGCCAACATGCCCAGGTGCCCGTGTATGTCTCCATCCTATCAGAAGAGGCATGCAAGAGCTCCTCCATCACGCGTATCTCCTCCACCCTGGAACCCATAAGCGCAAAGTGGGGACCTCTGTACGCTTCCAAAACAACGGAATCAGGCATCGCGCCGCGTTAAGAAGGTGTCGCAAAACCGTACGCTTCACTGAGACCCGGGAGGGCCCGCTATGAAGGAGAAGGCCAAGACCCGGGGACGGAGATATCGTTTGACCCATCACCTCACTAATGCAGCGGAACACCCCATGCCAAAACGGCTGAAGTTGAGCACAATCCCACCATATGTGCAAATATGTACCAGGGTCGACAGCACATCTCCAACAGGTGGTATCAACGCCAGGGAAAAGCTGTCCGAGCGACACAGGCGTCCTGTACCACAAAGTCAACAGCTTATACGCTGTTTCTAGCACCTTGGAGGCCACCGAACATTTATGCGCCAACTCACACACCTTGTCCCATTGTGGGTCAGTCAGAGGCTCGCCCAGAACCCAGTAACCCTGAAACGCCGGCGGCGACTGAAGATCGACAGCGAGCAACAGGCGGTAGAGGATAGAGATTCCCCCCCTGGGCAGCGTTTGGCGTCTGGTCAGAGCCTCAAAGGGCGTCAAGTCCCTAGAAAGGTGATGTCTACCAGGGAGGGAAAGCCCATAACGCGAGACCTGACCATAGCGGAAGCGGCGCAGCAGAGTGAGCTCAACGTCGGGGAGTGCGCGCTCTATCGGCAGCGGCGCAGTACGATCCCACAGCGCCGACAAAGGTAGGTTCAGGGGCCTCCCAAGTGACGCCAGAAATCCTTGCTCTTGTCCCGGAACAAAGTCCGGGTTGTCTGCTATAGGAGTAAGTGGGGAAGGATAAGTGGTCAGAGACCCGCTCACACACCTCTGCCTCCAAACCATCACAGTAGCCCGGACAAAGGGATTCTCGGTCCTTGACACCTGAAGAGCACCAGGCCGCAGACCCAGACTAGAAGACAAAGGGATCGACACGGTGGCTTGTTCCAACGCAATCCATAGTTTAGCGGGTGAACGGAATCGCCATTCCAACATCCGCGGAAGTCCGGTAAGGCTAACCCCCCTTCTCCTTAGGCCTGATAAGAACAGAGTAGCGGATCCTCGGGCGCTTCCCCAGCCAGACATAGTTGGCAATCAACGAGCGAAGGTCAGAGAAGAAGTCCTTCGGGATGGAGACAGGGAGCGTCTGAAAAAGATAAAGAAGCCGAGGGAGCCCCAAGTACCGAACGCTGGTATGACACCACCTGTAGCCAAAGGACCCCCTGATAGCGCCTGCCTCATCCGGAGTCAAGGAGACATCAAGGATTTCGGACTTGTCCGTATTTATTTTAAAGTTGGAGAGGGAACCGTATCGCCGCAGTTCTTCCTGAAGAACTGGGAGAGAAATGCGGGGTTGTGCTAAAGTGAAAAGTAAGTCGTCGGCGTAAGCGGCCACTTTATACGAGGAGTCACCACATCTCAGACCGTGAATGTCCGGGTTGTCCCGAATCGACTGCAGAAATGGTTCCAAGAAGATGGCAAACAAGAGCGGGGACAGCGGACACCCCTGTCTGGTACCATTACGGATGGGGAAGGATCCTGTAAGAGCACCATTCAAACGGATACGCGCCGAGGGGGCCGAATACAAAGCAGTGAGCCAATGCCGAGTGGCCGAACCCGTACGCACGCAGCACCTGGAACATGTAGTCCCAAGCAACCCAGTCAAAGGCCTTCTCCGCGTCCGTGGATAGAAGGAGAATCCTCTGACCAGTCGCCCGGGCCAAATGGATTGAGTTCAATGCCCTATATGTGCCATCACGACCCTCCCTACCTATGATAAAACCAGACTGATCCGGGTGAATTAAGGTGCCCAGCACAGACTGCAGTCTGATAGCCAACACCTTTGCAAAAAGCTTCAAGTCCGTATTGAGGAGGGAGATAGGCCTGTAGCTCTGACAGAGCAAAGGATCCCTCCCCTCCTTGGGCAGCACTGCGATCGTCGCCATGAGGGAGTGAGGATGAAAGGGAGTGCCGGCGCGCACCGCACTGAGCAACGACGCCAGGGGGGCCTGCAAGTGCTCCCAAAAGACTTTATAGTAACGGAGGGGAAACCCATCCGGACCAGGGGCCTTCCCCGAGTCCATCGACTTCATGGCCGCCCACAACTCCTCCACTGTGATGTCAAGCTCGAGTGATTCCAACTGTTCCGCCGAAAGCCTGCGACGAACACGCGTGGCCAGGTAGTCTCTGATTAAGGACTCCCTGCGGGGAACCGCCGGGTCCACAGGGAGATTGTAGAGGGAGCGGTAATAGCGACAAAAGGAGTCCGCTATATCGATGGGAGAACAAGAGGCCACGCCACTGGGGGTCTTAATCTGGCCACTCTTATTACCAAACTCATAATAGTGGGCTTTGGTGCGTAAAAAGTAGCCCATGATTTTATAATTAAGTAGAGTGCTCAACCGCTGACGGTGGGCCAACAAATCTAAATAAACCTGTTCATCACACGACTGCTTATGGAGGGCCTCCAAATCAGCAATGCGGGAAGAGAGGTCCGAAACCTCCTTAGTTCTTAAGCGTTTCAAATGAGTGGCTTTGCTTATAAGAAACCCCCGAAGCGCGCATTTGTGAGCCTCCCAAACTGAAGAAGGTCCTACCTCCGCAGTCGTGTTTTCCTGAAAATAGCGCCGTAATTGCTCTGAAATGTCACTCACAACCTCCGCGTCCGAGAGCAAAGACTCGTTCAAGCGCCAGGACGTTGTGGTGGGCCGGTGGAGTGGAGCCCGGAGGCTCAACATAAAAGGCGAGTGATCCGAAAGCTCCGCAGCGGCAATGGTGCAACCAGTCAGCACACCCACCTGACAGTACTCCATTAAGAGAAGATCAATCCTGGAGTACGATCGATGGGGAGCAGAATAACAGGTATAGTCCCTCCCCTCCGGATGAAAAGCCCTCCAACAATCCACCAATCGATATTTACGAAGAATGGAGGCAAAGCGCCGAAGTTGAGATGGCGGTAGGCAAGAAACTCCCGAGGATGTATCCATCCGGGGATCAGGGGGCATATTAAAGTCACCACCCAGTATTAGCAGACCTTGTTTGAACTCCATCAGAGCCCGTAGGATACTTATTAACGCAGAGCACTGGTTACGGTTGGGCAAATAGATGGAGGCAAAAGTGAAAACCTGATCATGGATGGTACCCCGAACAAATGTGAATCTCCCTTCAGGGTCCTCCCGGGTGTCAAGCAATTGAAAGGGGACATGACGCGAGAACAATACACCAGGGGCGTACTAGGGCCCCGGGTGGAGAATCTTTATGGCCCCCCCCCGCCCCCCAAAAAACATGATTTTTACACAACAATTTTTTTTCCAACAAATTACATATTGAATCATATTTGTCAAATTTTTCAACTTTTTACAATAACAGAATACCACATTACAATCCCAGGAACCAAAAGTGTTAAAAGGCCAAAATAAGTAGCAGGGAATGGACAGAATATTAACTCCTCACCATCCATGTATGCTAGATAAAGATTACATCAGAGCTCGGCAGATGTATGAGATAGAATCTTTTGTGATGGGATTGGAAGTACATCGATACACTAAAAAAGTCATGTCACATCTGAAGCCACAATTTAGTGCCACTAATCATTTTTAATAAAATATGCAGATTGAAATAGAGTAAATAACATAAAACCTTTACCTTTCTTCTCACTGATTTCAGGGCCTAGAATATTTTGTCCACTGAAGTGACTACAAATTCAGAAAGGGCGTTTTATCTCTGGGTAAAAAAAATTGCCTAACATTAGGGTGCAGTCTTTCCTCCTTCTGACCCTGACCATGGTACTCTCCCCCTTAATCATCCCCAGAGTCCCCTTGTCCCTCATTCACTAAACCATACCTCTTACTCCCTGTAGTTCATGTATAGATCAAATAAACAACACATGTAAACAGTACGTTCATGTATAGATCAACTGAATAAGACATAAAAACCCTGTATTTACAGGTATACATAAATAAGGCTTAAAAACAAATATAGATCACCCTATCACGTGATATGTGTTCAAATTAAAAAGTGAAAATTAAAAATAATAAACAAGACTCCCCTAGCAATGCACTGCAGCAACCCGACAAAACACTCCTCAGGATGTTCAAGACCAGACGTAATCAAAGAAAAAGGGACGCATATACATAGGGCGTAATCAAAGAAAAAGGGGCGCATGTACATAGGGCCCCTTTTGTACATGCGCCTCTTTTTCTTTGAATACATAAATAATGTATGGAAGCATAGCATAGCGGATATAGATCAACAGAATAACACACAAACCCAGCATTGCAGGTATAGATTAATTAGAATTCACATAAAAACACGGCATTAAAAGGTATAGATAAAACCCCCTAAATTACAGGCATAGATCACAGGTTGCACACCCCAAAACCAGCCCTGGCCTCCACACTGTCCACATAGATCCTGACCAGCACCCAGATAACACACGTAGGGTTTGCCATCTTTGTCCCCAAACAGCCCATCCTGTGCCTGGCTGGATGGGGACAAAGGTGACACTGGGGAGCTGAACTCGTGTGTCTATATATAAGTGTTTATATATGTGTCTAGACAAATATATCTATATAAAAAGAAGTCTAGTAATCTCCATTTTTTTAAATAATTAAAAAAAAAACTTTATGCAGTTTGTCCCCCTCCACAGACACACAGATAGATTTCTTTTTATGTTTATAATTTAATTAATAATTGAATAATAATTTAATGACATATACACACATACAATTTTTTATTTTTTTTTTAAATACATTATTTTACTGACCTACCTACTTCTTCCACTTTGGGGCCCTGATAGATGGCAACATCTGGTGCTCCAGCTCCAGCAGTCTGTGTGAGGGGGCGGAGCTTTCACCCCTCATGCTGCTCTCATTACGGTGCTCCTGCAGTCTGAGCGTGAGGGGGCGGAGCTTTCACCCCTCACGCTGCTCTAATCACTAGGCGGCCGGCGCCAGCTCCGGGGCACGGCTTGCCTTATTAAAAAAAAAAAAAACGTAAAAAGGTTTCGGGTGGCCCCTTGGCTTGGGCCCCCTGCCGCCAGGGCCCGGTCGCAGTCGCGACCCCTGCGACCCCGGTAGGTACGCCACTGAATACAGCTGTTCCCCTGGATTTAGATAACGCATAATTACTAGTGTACACCTGTGGGAACGCCCGGTCACGAAACATAGGGGCCTGAGTGCCGCGGAAATGAGTCTCTTGCAGCAAGACCACCGAGGGAGACGCCCGCCGAAGGTCCCTAAACACCCGAGAGCGCTTCTCAGGTGCATTGAGCCCCCGTACATTAAGACTCATCACCACCATAGGGGAAGCACGGAAGGACGCTACGGGGGAGGACATGAAAATACAGTGACGAACAACCAAGGGAGGGTTAATCAAGAGGAGC
Organism: Spea multiplicata; assembly: GCA_009364415.1. Classification (NCBI taxonomy): domain Eukaryota; kingdom Metazoa; phylum Chordata; class Amphibia; order Anura; family Pelobatidae; genus Spea; species Spea multiplicata. Next base: position 334 of record VKOC01035517.1, on the reverse strand, counting down.
CACGAGAGCAGGGAGCTACCAGAAAGAAGGCAACCGGGTGTAACGATTCACCATGCGCAGGCTGGACTTGTTGATACGTTGCATCATTTATTCTACGTTTCCAGCCACTAGTGGCCGCCCTTGCCATTCAGAACCACTCCAACCAATTATCAGGTCCAGCTGCAGGCGCTTACATGATCAAGTCAGCCTTTATAAACCTGCCCAGCCCTGCAGTCTGGGCCTTGACATTGATAAAGTCATAGGACTACCTGTTTGGTTCCTGAGTGGTTCCAGTACCTGCCTTGTTTGTTCCAGTACCTGCCTTGTTTGTTCCAGTACCTGCCTTGTTTTCTGT
>VKOC01035516.1:0-12168 GCA_009364415.1 Spea multiplicata | reverse complement strand
TTAATATCTGGATGAATTGTCTGAATGAGGGAGAGCATGAGTTGTCTGAATGAGGGACAGCATGAGTTAATATGTGGATGAATTGTCTGAATAATGGAGAGCATGAGTTAATATATGGGTGAGTTGTCTGAATGATGGAGAGCATGAGTTAATATGTGCAGACAGAGTGGCATTAAGGGGGTTAAAAGGCTTTTCATAGAGCACTCTGGTGCTTACTCTGGTGCTTACCGGTGCTTTTGATTCCCCGGTGTATTGTCCAGGCAGCGTAAAGACTTCTACGCTGTCAGTGAGAATTATCCGCACCGGAACTCTCCTCACTGACAGCAGGGGAAGGTCTGCAATGCAGTGTGAAAAATCCATCCTGTTGTAGATGTGTATAGGTGTTGGTGTGGCAGAGCCTGTCCTGGTATGTGTTTGGGTGTTGGTGTGGCTGAGCCTGTCCTCTGGTGTGTGTTTGGGTGTCGGTGTGGCAGAGTCTGTCCTGGTGTGTGTGTGTCTGGATGTCGGTGTGACAAAGCCTGTGTTGGTGTGTGTGTGTTTGGTTATCTGTTTCCTGGCACTTAACTTACAGTAGGAATTATTTCATTGATACTTATCCAGAGATAAAATGCCCTTCTGAAGTTGTAGTGACTTCAGGGGACAAAAGGTTTAAGGCCCTGAAATAATTTAGTGGAAAAGTTAAGGTATTGTGTTTATATTACTTATACTTTATAAATATTATTTTATTTATAATATTTATTTTCAAGGATTAGTCGCACTAAATTGTGGCTTCGGGCGTCCCATGTTGAATGATCAAGTATTATGTTAGTCCAATAACAAAAGTATCATTCCATAGCACATTACTTTAGGCAATATCTATATATATATATATATAGAGAGAGAGAGAGAGAGAGAGATATATATATATATATCTATATATATATATATATATAAAGATATATATATGTTTTTTCAGTGGTATGATTTAATGGTAGAAATTATTGATGCCCCCAGTTTGACTGTAGTATCTTGTGTGCCCCCCTATATATTTCTAGAGTCGCCACTGACTGGGACAAAATTGTATATTTCATTCCTTGTGATATTTTGATCAAAGCATCTTCTATGTTTAGATAAATATTTTTACAGGCATTGTACATGGCTCACAAGTGAATACCGGGAAAGGATTTACATCAGGTATATCCTGTAGCTAATAGCTAAATCATTTATTAAAGAAGTTCTTTTCAGGAAAAAGTCTACAAAGTAGACATTTTTTAAAAGTGACACAAACAACAGGGCTGTCCCAGGGGACCTCATGGCTTTACATGTCACCCTTGCCAGAAGGTGCCAGCCTTCCACTGACAGTTGGTAAGTTGAATGGAAAATGTATCTAACTGTATCAAAATGTAATATTAATTGTAATAAATACAAGAAATCATAGCATCATAATCAGTTTCAAATGTTGTGACACTTTTCACTAAAAAATATACAAGAAAATGTGCTAACCTATAAAAGGCGCCTCTGCATAACATCAGGAAACAATTGACTCAAAAACTAAATCTTAAAGGCTGAAGATTAAGGAACCAAAGTAACAGCAAACCACAAAACCTTCACAAAAAGATAATGTTATTGTGCTACCATATTTTTTCATAAGATATTTTTGCATTTATCTTGAATAGGACATTTGATTATGTCCTTCAGATGAATACAGTAATGGAAATGAGGTCAGATGTCAGAGGGGAAAAAGCATAATATCAAAAAACTTTACCGATGGCCTCTGTCTTCCTCAGTTAAGTTTGTGAATTAGAGAAAATCTCTGCCTGTGAAAAGTTAAAATTGAGCACTAGCTAAAATGAACCAATTTAAGTTAATTTAATGTTGACTTCAGTCACCCAGAGCATTCTCTGTTAAAAACCTGTAGTTTACATGTAAGAAAAGGTTATAGATAATTGCCCAATGACTTAATTTTCTGAACAATGTTATCTTACATACATTGTTCTTTCTTTCAATATATTACAAAAGCCATCACTAAGAAAATAAGTATTACATCAATGCATTACCTACATAATCCATTTCTACTATTCCTTTGCTAAGCATGTGATGGAGCTGTGAAGAGAGGTGAACTTGACATCATGTTCCATGCCATCTTAAAAGTCCTAACATCATGGAAGGGGAACTTTCTACAAACAGGTTAGATTCTTGAGAGATTGTCGTACATGCTTATGAGTCCAAATTGAATTTTTTAATTGCATAAGAAAAATATTGATATTAGGATGCTCTATTGTTGTCTAGAACGCAAGAGCTACAAAATAAGTGGCTACATTTAGTAGCAGTTTTGCTTTTAAATCCTGAAATCTCCGCACTGGTAGTCATGGCATCCTAGGAAATTATAAACAATCCAACAAAAGTCAATGCGACATAAAACATACCTTGAAAATAATGACAGCTATGTAGCGCTGTTTCTTTTGTCAGAGTACTATTTGGTGACAAAGCGGGGCATTTCGTAAAGGATAACCTTAACTGCCATGACATTTTTAACCTAATTAGCTCTGTAAATGACCCATTGGCACGTGAACCTGAGAAGATAAGGCAAACAAAACCCTTCAGAATTTTCCTTAGGGAACTAATAATCTTCACATAGGCTATACACTCGATCCTTTCTCTTACTGTATAGGAATTTTTTAACGTGTGTTAATATTATTGTTATTTTTCATATTGTCAATGGTAATTTTCTCGGCCCCCCATTGTAGAAGCGCTATGCATTCTGCTGGGTCTATATCAACAAAATGTGTCATAACAACACTGTCAAAATCAGATGTGTATAGTATAATGGAGATTATTAGCACCATTAAATTTTGAGGCGATGAATTGTTTTAAACCTCAGTGGAAGTGCTTTATACAAAATAGTTAAAAATTGCAATCCACAGTCTTTATTTTCATTATGCTTCCATAATGGTTTTCCATATGCTAACCAGACGCCATCAGCAAAAGAGCAGGCTTTAAGGGGGTGTTCCTGCCATTACAAATTAATTGGGTCCAATATGAATGAGTTTCTGTACAACCCGTAAATTTTACTACCGAAATATGCCATTTATGTGCCTGCATGCTTACTAGCAAATGCTGCAGGCCAAATTCAGTATTAGTAGCATTGTCAGGCACACAGGCACGGTGAAGACCTTCTTGTGTGTGATACAGAGTAGATGTTGACAGTGGTAAGTCCATAAGATATTATTACATGAAAGAGTCAATTTTAATAGTTTTATTAGCAGTAGGTATGTTAGGCCTGGTTTGTATATCCTATGAAATTTGCATTCTTAACAAAGCTGCTCATGAAAGGCGCTGTTTATGACTCAATAAAGTGGTGCTATATGATTCTATTAACTTCGGTTTATTTACTCAATTAGAAGATTACAGAAGTGTTGCAGTTTCAACTCACAGACTTTATCATACATTATCAAGGGCCAATTTCAATGAGCGTTTCCTGCAAGAATCGGCAAATTGGACCTTAATGCTTAGTTAAAGTGAAGGCAATCTAAATATGCATTATTCAGGGTCAACACAGCCCTTCATGTCGAAAAAGCTCATTGGGGTTGATCCTTCAAAATATATTGTGAAGTCAACAAGTTTAAATGTTCAATTCACCTGATCACTATCTGTTTATTGAATATAACCCACTATCTGTTTTATTATTTGTATTGGGATATTAATAGTTCTTTCATTTCCATTTTTATATTAACATATTTTATAATCATCTAAGTGTACATTTTGTCACGTTTCCTGTCTGTTGGATTCTTAGGAAGTAGTGTTAAAAAACCCCTTTTTCAATTATTATTCAACTATTTCACCCTTTTGAGCCAGTGAAATTGTTACGTTAACTCACAAGATCTATGAAGATTGAAACACGCTGTAGATTGAATTTCTTCGCTCATGGATTTCTGACATACGACATGCTCGAGAGTTTTCTATAAATGCGTTAGGACCTGAGGAGACGGGAAACGCTTATAAGACCCTAAAAATTGCATTACTTGTGTCCACCTGAAGTGAATATATAAACGAGGATACAAAAGTAGATATTGAATTAAGATGAACAATATTTGGTGGAATATCTGAATAATATATATATATATATATTATAACATATATTTCAGTCTAAAAAGGTAATAAGGGGATTTTAATATTACACACAGGAAAGATCATGTCTATAGTCAGCTACGTATCATGGATGCTGTCTTTTCACGACAGAGAGGATCCTGTTGACAACAATTTTAAGCTAAATTTGCTATTTTACAGAATACATTGCTGCAGAATAGTCTTTACTTTGTTATTATCTCTCAGTTTTGTAATACAGTATGCAGTAAAATGTTCCAGTGAATGGTGAATTACTTCTTTAGTTTTTATTCTTTTCAGCCCGCTCCTTGAATAGTTCACAAATAAATTATTTTAAAGAAAGCATTTTTCACCATAGTAATATTATTGCTTGCTCTTAATGGGTTTGCTCTTTAGTCTTTATGTCTCTCTATAAAAATTTTATGGGGACATAAATTAGGATTTCAAGTGGCAAAATTGTTTTCCAAACATCTTATCCACATGCCTCCTTTAATTGTAGAGGTAGAGCCAGTGGTAAAATATTGTATATTAGGCAAACTGTATAAGATATCGCCATCTGCTTTAACTGAAACGTCACAGAGTTATGGTTTTTATTGGTTGTAAATATTTAAATGAAGAAGAAAAGCGACAAAATACAGCGCGCATCATTTGTGAGAATTTATTAAAAAATGGTGCATTTCTTACCGTCTAATTGAATATGGTTTGTATAATGTTATAGTATAGTACTGTAGCTGGAAACAGCTGATTTTTAATGGAATATCTTTACAGGCGTATAGAAGCCCTTTATCAGCAGCCTTTACTCCTGTGTTCCAATGAAGTGTTGTGTTATATAATCCACGTTTAAGTTTAAAAGGCTAATTGATCACTAGAAAACCATTCTGTAATTATTTTAGAAATTAATTAAGTTAGAAATGTCTTTGTGTTACATGAAAACTGCTAAGTGACCCTTGAAAGGTAGTATATACTGTGTGTATATGATAGGCACAGAGCTTCACAGAATATACTACAAAGAGGGAATACCAGTTATTTACATGCTTTTTTTGTTGTCAAAAAATGTTAGCGATATCCCTTGCTTTACCCCTTGTACATTGTTGTACCAGTATGTGCAGTTATGTTGTTGCCATAGCAGCCAGATAAATTAAAGAAATAATGTCATCATAATGTAAAAAACTGTAATTTCTCATCAATCTTAATAAACTATTACTATGTACAGTATTCTAAAGGCAATAGGGATTGCAGAAGCGTAATTTATGTTAATCTATGAAATATGAAATACTCATTATAATTCCAAATTTTCAGGTCAGAACAAGTACATCATAAGAAATGTATAGAATTTACACCAACTGTAAGAGGTATCATAAGATTTTTTTTTGGCCCAAAGTACTTATTTAGGGTCCCCAATCACCACATGCCATCCTCACATTTCCATGTGTTGATCCTTTAGTGCCTCAGAGTCTCTCCAGTATAAAACCAAACCATAAAAGCCCAATCCCTGTGCCCCCACATGTTTTATAAGTTCCTTCTGAGTCCTCCATAATGGAAGCCCAATCACCCTGACATATTCTGAAACACAGGCACCCACAATAGGATAGTTATAATGAGAGGGAGGCTCCTCAGCATGGCTTACAGGATGGCACCAATATTAAGCGTTAAGCTCCTGCAATGGTTTATGACAACATTAATACCGATCAATGTTCTTTGGGCTGAGTGGCACAAAGTACCAGGATACAATGTTATAATTTTACGATTTCAGTCAGGTGGTTTACAATGTTAAAGTTTTATGACGGGTGAAGCATTCATAGAAGTTTTTCAGGGCCAATATCAAAATCCAACGAAGACTTTACTCACTATAAATTCATGCTTCACACCTACAACTCTGCCCTCCCTCTCGCCAAACAGCTCTACTTCTCCACTCTCATATCCTCCCTTTCTTCCAACCCACGACGCCTTTTTTCTACTTTCAACTCCCTTCTCTGTCCCTCCACACCCACACCACAAACCTCTCTCACTGCCCAAGATCTCGCTACCCACTTCAAAGAGAAGATCGAGACTATTAGAAAAGACCTCTCTTCCTTACAACTCCCTCCTACACCACTCACCACCACTCTACTATACTAACTGCCTTTTCCCCTACAACCGGAGAAGAGATAGCCACTCTTCTTTCTTCCTCTCACCCAACAACCTGTCCCATTGACCCCATCCCTTCACACCTCACAAAGTCCCTATGTCCATCCCTTGGTCCATCACTTACCTACCTACTTAATCTTTCTCTATCATCTGGATCTGTACCATCTGTCTCCAAGCATGCGCTAATCACACCAATTCTAAAGAATCCTTCCTCAGATCCCGTCTGTTTGACTAACTACCGCCCTATCTCTCTGCTTCCTTTTACCTCTAAGCTGCTTGAACGGATTGTGTACAATTGCCTTACTAACTTCCTCTCCTCTAATTTCCTCCTTGACCCTCTACTGTCTGGTTTCAAACCCCTTCACTCTACAGAAACAGCTCTAACAAAAGTCTTCAATGACTTGCTCTCTGCCAAAGCTAAAGGTCACTACTCTATTCTAATACTACTGGATCTCTCTGCTGCTTTCGATACTGTTGATCACCACCTTCTTCTAGACTCACTTGCTTCCATAGGCATTCGAGATACAGCTCTCTCCTGGATCTCCTCGTATCTGTCTAACCGTTCCTTCTCTGTCAACTTCTCTGGCAAGACATCATCGCCCCTTCCACTTTCGGTTGGTGTCCCCCAAGGTTCAGTCCATGGCCCTCTGCTCTCTTTATACTTCCTCTCTTGGCAAACTAATCAACTCATTTGGCCTCCAGTATCATCTATATGCAGATGATACCCAAATCTACCTGTCTTCTCCTGATCTCTCTCCATCTCTCATGTCCCGTATTACCAATTGCTTGTCTGCTATTTCTTCATGGATGTCACAACACTACCTGAAACTTAATCTTTCTAAAACGGAACTCATTATCTTCCCTCCCTCTATCTCCAGTCCACTACCTGAATTCTCTATCACCATTAACAACACAACTATGTCTCCTACTAACCAGGGCCGATGCCTTGGGGTCATCCTTGACTCAAACCTCTCCTTCATCCCTCACATTCAGTCCCTCACCAGATCCTGCCGCCTGCACCTAAAAAACATCTCTCGTATCCGCCCATTCCTCACCCAAGAATCCACAAAAACTCTGGTTCATTCACTTATCATTTCCCGTCTTGACTACTGCAACTCTTCTGGTTGGCATTCCACTGTCTCGATTCTCTCCTCTACAGTCTATCCTACATGCCGCTGCTAGGCTCATCTTCCTTGCACGTCACTCCTCTTCTGCTTCCCACCTCTGTGAAACCCTCCACTGGCTCCCGATTACCTTTAGAATTAAATTTAAGATCCTGGTACTGACATATAAGGCCATCCATAATACTGCTCCTCCGTACATTTCTGACCTCATTAGCAAATACTCTCCTACTCGATCCCTACGTTCCTCCCATGGGCTAAGGCTCTCCAACTCACTCGTCACCTCTTCCTTTTCCCGTCTACAAGATTTCACTCGAGCTGCCCCATATCTCTGGAATCTGCTCCCAAGGAACCTTCAGAATTCACCCTCCCTCCTGACATTCAAGAAACATCTAAAAACCCACTTCTTCAGAGAAGCATACCATCTTAGCTGCTAGAACCTCCTTGTCATCGATACACCCACCACAATACCTCTCACCCTTTCTCTATGCCTTATGTTTGTCACCCCATTTCCCTCTAGATTGTAAACTTGCGAGCAGGGCTGTCTCCACCAAATGTATCAGTTTGTCTTAGTCTGTCAATTCTTGTCTTGTCATATCCCTTGAATTTATGTATTGTATTAAGCGCTGCGTAAACTGTTGGCGCTATATAAATAAAAGATAATAATAATAATAATAATAATAATAATAATACATCTCCTGCCTCTTATAGGAGCTTGGTTAAGATAAAGGGATAAGGCTAACCACACATAAGGATAGAGTTTGCCCCAGATTATCTTGGAAGAGGCAAATAGGTGCTACACAGATGGAGAGTGGACATATCCATACATTGCTGTCTTGCCTGGAGATTAGGCAGAGAGGTATAATTGTTTTGGGAGATCCTCCAATCCTCTAAAGTAGCCTTGTGCTTTTTTTCTTCCATTACCAATATCTGGTATCTGTATTTATAATCTAGATGAAGCGGCCATGTCTCCTCTCCCAACCGTTTATGGCACCAGCCTTTCCCAGCCTCTTGCCACATCCCCCAACACACTAATTTGAACACCTGAAATGTTGAGGTATATATATATATATATATATATATATATATATATTACATACTTTACTCCTGTCACATTTAATCACATTTTATGTTTATATTTAAACTAACATTTATCAACATAAACTTTTTAAGAACATGTGCAGATATTTTTTGTAATTACAGTTCTATACGTTTCGAAAACAAAATTCATATCTACAATGGGAGTGCTGTAAAACGTTAATTATTATCAAATTATGATGCCAAAACTTCCGGAATTACATTTGATCTGGCAGACAACAGATGCATGTCTGACAGGGCTTTCCACCTGAGCATATTATTTTTCCCACTTCAGAAAAGTTAAGATGTGTTAAAAGGTAAATATGATTATAACAAGAAAAATGATGACAGCTTAAATTCAATTAATATAAAGTTTTATAGACATCTTTGCAATGTCCCTCCTCTGCTTATTTTTTTTTTTGAATTTTGGATGATGTTGAGAAAGATTGACTTTACAAAGTATTTATGCACCACAAGGCATTTTCCATTACATGGCTTGTGGAAGTCTTTGGTGCTCATGGCACATGGCTTCTATTCACCCATACAATCAGTATAGGTTTGGTACATATATATATATATATATATATCTTAAATATAAAAAAGGGGGATTGTGCTTTAGTGGGGTGCAAGTGCTAAGTTGATTTAGCTTTCCCTAACTGTCCAGCACATTGCTGTGCTTAGCTTATATTATGTTAATTACATTTACAGTAAAATGAAGATGAAAATCTGGGCAGAAACAGACAAAGCAAATCACTGGCAGGCATGGAGGCACCATTCGTTTGTTGAATTACTCAGTTTCATAAGTTTATTCTAATTAACAAAAACAAAAAGCTACATTTCCTTCAGGTGACATCCATATACGTTGTTTTAAATAGGAGTCAATATCAGTAAGGTACCAGTTCCACCACCAAGAAATTAAGTAGTTCCAAGTTATTGTTGCAGCTGCTACAGTGCATGGTAAAACTGAACACTGGTACTTCAGCAAAACAAATGGAGAAGAACTGAACAATACATTAGTATTTCACTGTTGATGAGCAGGATAGCCTTAGGGCAATATTCTGCATGTGTAAGAACGGAGCTCTTAACTCTTTAAAATACCCACCAGACCTGCAAGTATGTAGTTTGTTTTCTTTCAAATATTTTTAGGGTTTTTCTAATGTGCTCTTGATATTATTCTAAAGTATAACAATGCAACCAGTGTGTACTTCTCTTTTAATAGTTTTTAAAAATAGTGGAATAGTTGGTAACACAATGTGTGGCCCGGCTAGCACCCCATGAGCTGGTTGACAGAAGATGAAATCCATTTGGCCCAACTAGTCTGCACGTTGATGAAACATTTAACTAAGCTAAAGGTAAGACCATCAGCAAGTTTAATCTTTAATCTTTTCCTCTTACCAATTAATGTTTTAGAATGCAAATGTATGTTGTTTTCTTGTAACGCTGACCCAGGCAAATGTCTTGTACAGAGAGTTCCTTCAGTGTACGGTTCTCAACTAAACACAAAAGGCAAGATCAGCCTAAGGATTTATGCACACATTTTCTTCAGTTAAATCTATGACTGAATTTTTAAATACAAGTACTTTATAATTGTCCACCTGTATTTACTTGGCGCTCTTCCTAGGGCTCCCTACAGCATGGCAATAGACCCTTTCCTTGGCAGGGAAACAGCCAACAAGATCAGGGGGGTGTGAGCAGTGCACCTGTGCCACATGAGCTGCCTCTTCTCCCGATAAAGAGCTGCCTCTTTATCCAGCCACATTTGAGATGGGAGTACAAGTATATTGCCTTGTCCCTCAAAGTAATGACACCTAGGCTAGTTCATAGGGATGGTAATCTAAATACCAATTCTTGGTTTTTCAAAAATAATTAATGGCCTTGGGTTTCCCATGTGGAGAATAGGCACCCATTCATTTAATATAGGGATGACCACAGGGACAGCTAAGTAGGGCCTGGGAAAGGAATTTATTTGATGGATTGGGAGATGGGAATCGTTCAGGGTCCGCAATTATGTGCACCACTACCTATTATAGACCGGTAAGACCACTGATAATTTTGTTCACTGTTTATTGCTGCAAATATTTTGGTTGTTTTGTTTTTTAGGTCCTCTTATTACGGTATGGATCTTTGGACCCTTGTATGTCTTTTGGGCAGCAAGATGGGTAAGAATGTGCACAATTGGCAGGCATCTTAGCTTTGATCCTACTCAGGGGAGAATCTACTGACAAATACACTTGCACTACAATCTTTAATGCCACAATATCACATACCCACACAAAATATACATGACAGTTTGCAAGGAAGAATTTGCTAGCTGATTATTAAAATTCCTATTTCACTTTGGCACTTAAAAAGCTCTGTAACATAAAAGTTTGATAAGGAAATAAATCTAATAATGTATTACATGCAATATGTTTTCTAAAAACTATTAACCATTTACTTATTTTGCTTACAAAAGGTCTTTAATTTTTTTTTGAACCGCAGCCACCACGTAGATGAGGCAGACCCCCCTCTATCAGCCAGTCACCCCAACTGCCACCACCGAGGACTGGGAGACCCCCCCTAAGTCAGCGACCCAACGCAAATGCCGCCACGGAGAAGAGGGAGACCCCCTCTGTCAGCCAGCCGTCGCAACTTCCACCACGGAGAAGAGGGAGACAGCCAGCCGCCGCAACTTCCGCCAAGGAGGACAGGGAGACCCTTCTCCATCAGCCAGCCGCTGCAACTGCCACCACGGAGGAGAGGGAGACACCCTTTGTCAGCCAGCCGCCACAAATGCCGCCACGGAAGAGAGAGAGACCCCCATCCATCAGCCAGCTGGAGCAACTGCCTCCACAGAGGTGAGGTCGACCCCCTCTGTCAGTCAACCGCCGCAACTGCCACCACGGAGGACAGGGAGACCCCTTTCATCTGCCACCCACCGCAACTGCCTCCACGGGGGAAAGGGAAGCCCACTCTGTCAGCCAGCCACCACAACTGCCTCCACGAAGGAGAGGGTGGCCCCCTTCTGTCAGCCAGCCTCCACGACGGAGGAGAGGGAGACCCCTTCTACCAGCAGCCACAAGAGCTGCCATGGAGGAGACAGGGACTCCCCTCTGTCAGCCAGCAGCCACCATGGAGGACAGGAAGACCTCCATCATCCCCCACGTGCTCGTCCTCTGGTGGTGAAGCCTATAACTGCAGTTGCCTATACTTAGGTTACGTTCTTGACACACAAGATGGCCTCTGTAATCCACTGAACGGGAAGTGAAGTCCGCATTTTCATATTTTAGCGCCAAAACCTCTAATTGGTGCCTAGTCACTTCCTATCCTATATAAACCCTCAACAGACATCAGACTTTGCCCTCTGATGTTCGTGCCTATGTTACATAGAGCCTATTCCTCAGTTCACGTTCTGTTACAGTCTCCAGTATTTGACCTTGGCTTGTTTATTCTGACCTCTGGATTCCTGACCTCAGCTCGCTCTTCGTTGTTCCCTGTATTCTGTTGTCTCGACAATGGCAATAGAAAAAAAAACAGTCTGGACCTTAAGAGGTTAATATTTAATTATAATTAATTTTCTGCTTCCTTGGTTTCTTTTGGAAAAAATGTTTGATAGTAAAGACAAATCATTGTATTCAACTCCAGGCGCAGTGTTAACCCTTTGAGATCTGGCCACATTTTCCCCCTGAAAGGCTGGGACATTTTCAACAAATTTCTCATGTTTTTGTTTAACCACAATTCCCAGGAAAAATGTTCAGTTTACTCACGGAAAACTATATAT
>VKOC01035515.1:0-16572 GCA_009364415.1 Spea multiplicata | reverse complement strand
TACCCTCTCCCTACCCCCTTCTCACTATCTACCCTCTCCCTACCCCCTTTGTAGGTCACTTACCGTGCAGTCCTGCTGCCAAGGTGCACACAGCTTCACTGCTGAGCGCCGGCATATGATGTCATATGCCGGCGCTCAGCATGAAGCACCGGCACCCGAGACAGACTCCTCATGCTCCCAGCACTGCAGTTGTGGCAATGCTGAGGCAGACAGGGGCTGCAGGGAGCAAAGGAGACAGAAGGGCGCCGATCGGTTGCTGAAAACAACCGTTCGGCACCCCTTGAGCCCCCCTAACTGGCAGAACTCCAGGGCCCGGTCGCAGTCGCGACCCTGGTAGTTCCGCCACTGTCTACCCTCATTTGTACTCACAACATGCATACACTTGACTGCAGAAAAGTTGATGCTGGGGTTAGAGTGAGTTTGTGCGAGTGTATGATGTTAACCTATGTGTGCGTGCATATGGTGTTATAGTTTGTGTGTATGGTGTTAGCATGTGTGTGTGTGAACTTATGTTGTTACCATGTGTATTGATATGTGGCTTTAGGGGGTGTGCACAAGATGTTAGTCTGTGCATCTGAATAAGGTGCTAGGGTGAGTCAGCAGTGCACCTAGGGCAAGTGACCGATAGGAAAGGGGAGTTTATATAAGAGTATGGAATTAGAGCAAGCTTGGTTATGTGTGTTATTTAATAGGGGACTGTGTGAAAAACGACATATTCTCATGTTGTCTTTTTGCCTACATATCGCTAGAAAAGACCTATTATTTTATGCCATATTATATGTTTTAAATAGCTTGGCCCTCTGCCATCATAGTAGGAAGCATACAAATGTATACAATCTGGGGCTAGACATTACTTCATGGGCAACCTAGCAAAACAAATGCTGATTATAGCATCCTGATGCAATCTTGAAAATAGAAATGTGCATTAAATGCTCTGGCTATGCCCTTGGTGTAGGCAGAAGTGATGCCAGAGCTTAAATACGAACAGGAACATTAAAAAATATTAATAATTAATAATTATCCCTGAACATTCAGTAATTGCGCCTCCCACATACCTTTATTGCTGCTCATATGGCAGAATCCAATCTTTAGTATGTGGCCATGTGTATCCAACAGGCAGTTATATGCAGGCCTGGACTGGCCATCTATCTGCTGCTGGCCCCCAAACCCTGATTAATTCCCAGTCTATCCTTTGATTATCCTTAAGATGTGTCCAAATCCAGTTTAACTCATCGCATTTTAGTACATTTTTGCCTTTCCGGTTTTAATGAAAACCTTTGGTACTGTTGTACACTGATTCTCAGCTTTGGTGTAAAATCCCAATAGGATAGTATTATTTATAATAATTTGAATAAAACCAAGGCTCCTGATAGTCGTCTAGTCTATACAATATGACTAAATTCCAGTCAGGATGCATCACATCCATGACCTGCACACATTATGAGTCATATTTGGCATGAGCAGCTAAGTAATTTTGATGTAGTTAAAATGAACAGTTTGGAAAAAATGTATAAAAGGTTCCGTAACTCAATCTTCCTTCTGTTTTGTTGTTTCTTCATAAATAATATTCCCATTACATGCTGTAGATGTGAATGTGATACAAAGAGAAATATTTATTTCACTTAGATATGAGTAGTTTATGGTGGAGAGCCTCATTCTTAAAATATTAGGAGCCCCCAACCCCCAGGGTTATACCTGACCTGCTTATGTATGGAGGTGGAGTATAATGTATAGCTTGCTCTAGTGATCTCACTTTAAAAAAAATGTACTTGTTGTTACTTAGGTACTCAAATACTTAAGAAGGAAGGGTAGGGGCATAGGGTCCCACGTTAGCCATTTCCTTCCAAAAGCCTAGGCAGTGAGGGGGGTAGGAGTCAGAAAATGTTGGCATTCCTGTTTTATTTAAATCTCACGGTGCTCAGTATGGGTGAATGCATAAAGTATTTGTTATGTTGAGCCATGCAAGTGCCCATGACTTGTGCTAAGTTACAGGTATGTCGGTTGCGTTAATCCTTAAAGATTGAAGCTGTGTACCAACATATAAAGCACTATCATTCTCCTCTGTTCAGCTATTTATTTTTTTATTGAATTTTATGGTGATTTTGTTATGAGTTTCAATTACTGAAAAATTGCCCATGCTGTTAATAATATGTTTACCTCTGCTAGTAAATGAACATCACTATGTACCTTCCCAAATTAGATATCAATGGTACAAAGAGATTTAAAGGTCTAACAGAAAAAGTGTTATAATGTGTAGGTTTCCATGAATGTGGACATCCCTCCAAAATATTGAGTTTAGGTGTTTTAGCACACTCATTGCTAACAGGTGTATAAAATCAAGCAGATAGGCAGCCATCTCCATAGAGAAACATTGGCTGTAGAATGGGTCTTGTTGAAGATCTCAGTGACTTTGAATGTGGCGGTATCATAGGATACCATCTTTACCACAGGACAGTTTGTAAAGTTTATGTCCTGCTAGATCTGCCCCAGTCCACTGTAAGTGCTATTATTGTGAAATGGAAGCATCTATGACTAACAACAACACTACCACTAGACTCTGGAGCAGTGTAAGTATATGTTAGTGTAAATGTGTGAGTGTATGTGTGCAGTGCTTATGTGACTTATACTTTGATCTTACAAGCCCCCTCCTGGACGAAAAGGTACCAGCCCTTCCATGGTGGGAAATTACATAGGCATAGCCACTGGTATCAAAAGTGAGACTACTACTGGACATTTCTACTTCACATTAATATCACTTACACTCTAGAAGGGCAGATATTTTACAAACTGACTTGTGGCAAAGGTGGCATTCTATGACACTGCCATGTTTAAAGTCACTGAGCTCTTCAGTACGATCCATTCCAATGTTTGTCTATGGAGATGGCTGCCTGTGTGCTTGATTTTATACAACTGTTAGCAAATGGGTGTGGATGAAACACCTAAATTCAATAAGTAGGAGTGGTGTGTCAATACTTTTGTCCATATAGTGTATATGTTATAGATTTGTAAAGGAATATCAACTATTATATTACCTTGAGAAATCATTTAACCAAAGCATTGATAAAACATGTAACATATAAGAACATTTTATAAATGCCTACCACACTCCAGTCAAATCAAAATGGTATCAAGACTTTCCTGGTTTCCTCTTGCATCCAGATTCAGTGGAGAAAATGTTGAAGGCATAGGTTGGCTCCCCAGGACAGTATGGAGATTTTAGAGCCCCATAAATGTGGGCATCAACATAGATCATATGGGTTTTCAAAGCTGAATGCACAGATGGTCTAGTTTAACCGATTGTGAAATAGCAAGGGCATGTATAACAGCTGGTTTCGTGTTTATTGAGGTGTATTTGGGTTGTTTGCTGGACACATATTAATTGCATTTTAATTCAGACTTAACTAATACTTCAAAGAACATAACAAGAAAATATATATAGTAGACATTTGTTAATATTTTGGATGACACTGTGTTACAAGAAAATTACATTTTGTAGAGTGAATCTTTACAGTTGTGATCATGATAGATTAGAAAGTATGCATAAAATCTGTTGCTTACTGTCTTCATTTATTTTAGTGACACTTGTTACACGCTACAATGATGAAAAGGTAAAAAGAAATCAGTGAGCAGCAAATGTTTTCATTGCACTTCATATATCTTCTTTGAATTTAGGATTTTGGCATGATACTTGACCTTTGATATTACACATGTATATAGTTTAATCATGCTGCAGAATGGTTTGTGTCTGCTAAACATATATATGATCTGCCATGAGAGAAGGCTACAGCGGTAAGCGAAAAATGAAAGTCTTACTTTAGACGTAGAATGTGTATTGAGTGAATTAACAGTAAACATTTATATATAATTTAATGAATATTTTGAGATAATAGGTAGAAAACATCTTAGCTATGTCAAGTTGCATTGTTAGGTTGCAAAAAGATTTGGGGCTAAAGCTCACTACTGTCTGGCACATTTGTCCCAAAACTAGTCTGACTGTGATGTTGGAAGGTTTTGTTATGCTAGCTATAAGATTGTCACCTTTCAGTGAACTAAAAACAATACAAAGTATTCTTCTTCTTCTATCGGCGAGCAAAACTCACATTATATAGTTTTCTTTTAAAGTATGCATTATCTAAGAATATTAGGAGGAAAAAGCTCTCTAAAAATGGCTGCTGAAGAAATGCTCAGCAAAGATGGCGGTGGCCAGCTAAAACAGAGCTTAGGAAAGGATCAGCAATTGCTTCCAAAGCCTAATTAGCGTTGCTGAAATGCCTTGATATTGAATCATTCACAACACACAACACACAACATTGCTGCCACTCACAAGATTGGGGCACCAATTTAAAAGCTAATGAGTTTACAGACCAGACCAGCCATACAAGTCAATGAATCCCAACTTACTAATCACTATGTGATTAGTAAAATATATATTAAAAAGATTAAACAATTGGAACAAATGAAAGAAAAAATGTGAAACTCCCAGATGTGGGTTTTTAGCCCTAAACAACCCAACAAACCCATGCATGGGAGGTATCACTGTTGTTGAACACATACTGTGGTGTTGTTTGGAAGTGACATATACCAGGAATTGTTAATTCATAAGTTACAATGTGTGCAAAAAAAATACAAAAAATACTACCACAAAGATCGACGAAGGCTGATGGTAGAATAAGTGCATGGAAAGAGTTAAAATACCTGCCATCTGAAATATCCTGAGGTGTCATATATTTGAGGTGTCAAATATATGGTTTGATAGGGTAAATTGAGTTAGCCAACATCAAAGATGTCCCAAATAGGAACATGGACGCAGAATGACCAGATGTCAAAATTCCAAGTGGAAAAGCTTAAATGTGTGTGGTATCTAAAGAAAGCCCTTCTTATCTTAAAAAACATATTTAAAATGAGTGGGTGCCCTAAATGACAAAGAAGAAAATAATAGCTAAACAGCAACAGTGCAACGATGTTAGTTAGCAATAAAGTCTACTACAAGTAAAAACCAGTTGTCTCATTAAGGGGTTAAGATATAAATGTTTCTAGTGTGGAATTGTAGGAAACATTGCATTTCCTCAAATGGCAAAATGTCAGGCCAGTAATTATAGATTTCATTGTTGCACATATATAGTATCTGCAATCCAAAGTCTTGTGTTTTTTTAATTTATAAATTGCCTGTAGATGCTTTATACTGATCCAAACTGATAAACATAAAAAAGATAAATATTAATTTAATTGGGCAATGTGAATCTTCTGACTAACCTGGTCAATAAATTTTGAGGGGAGGGGAGATTAGTTACTGGATATATAGTTAATATAATCTGTTTTGCTGTTTTACATAAATATTCATGGATACACAATTAACAGGTGTGAATTATAATTTAGCTACAATCCCTCTATTATATCATTTATCTATTTATAATGAATACAAATGGCAAAAACTATGAATTGAAAATGCAGCTTCTAGTGGATTTTAACCACATACATCTAAAATTTGAATGAAAAACAGAACTGCCCACAAAGCAGTTTGTCTGTGTCAAAAGCAAGACTGCAAAAGTACAAGAGTTTTGTAATGTTTAATCCTTTTTTGGTTACCCACCATCCCATAGGAAATCTGCTACGTGTAAGAATAATAAAAGCCCATTGATTAAGATGGAAACCATATGATTCAGTTAAAGGAATATGAATTTCCATTGAAATGTTCCATCATATAGTGGGACATCCCTGGCCATTGCTGTCACCTTCCCTGTAGCAAAAGCCGAGTATGTATTATGTACGGTAGAGTATATGAATAAGTGTGTTAGCATGAATGTTTATGTGTGTTTGTGTGTTAGCATGAATGTGTATATGTGTATGCAACCATGGGTATGAGTGTGTGTGCATGGATATATATGTGTGTGAGCATGGATGTTTATGTATAAGTGTTTCTGTGTTAGCATTAATGTGTATGTGTGTGTTAACATTAATGATTATGTGAATGAGAGGGAGTGTGTGTTAATGTAAGTGTTAGCATGTGTAAGTATATGTTTGTGTAAATGTGTGCAGTGTGTATGTGCGTTACCAGGAGGGGGGCAAGGGGCCAATGTGGCCACTTGATCTTACCAGCCCCCTCCTGGGAAAAAAGGTACCAGTCATTCCATGGTGTGAAATTACATAGGCATAACCACTGGTGTAAAATACTGTGCATGATGAACTCCCTGCTAGCCTCTAAACAGAAGCCCAGTGTAAGTTAGGCCTTTAATAGTCTACCTGTGGACACAGTCAAAATCTGTATTGATACTAGATCTCAGAGACCCATCCCAATATTGATCATCTTAATCTGAACTCAAGATTTATGGGCAAAAATGTAGGCCTCTTCCACTTATTTTCAGTTAAGTAGACCTGATGAATCTTTGCAAGGTTGAACACTTGCATACAAAAACAACTCACCCAAGAATAGACAGCAACTCAAAAGCATGTCCTACTTGCAGGCTCATACTAAAGCGTCTCATTTTTTAGGTCACATGTACCATTACAGAGTCAAAATTTTTGTTGACATATCAGCCTAATCCTGTCCATAATAGCAATCCAGTACCCACATGAAAGACAAATTTCTTTTGCACAGAGGAGCCCAAAACCCCAGACATACCTAACTAATTTGTAGCTACAGGGATACCAACTGCACCCTGCTGGCATGACCTCTGAAGGCTGAAATGTACACTACTGTTTAAACATTTGGGGTCACTGGGGTTTTCATGGAAAACAAGGACATTTCTAGCTGTACCAAGATTACCGCAAAGGGGTTTTCTAATGATCAATTAGCCTTTTAATATACTTGTGCTGTCAGATTCCTACAAATTGCAAATGTAACAAAATCTGCATATTTCAGCAATTCATATGAATCTCCGGAAACAAGGCAAGCCCCCTGAAAAACAATTTTGCCCTAGCTAGGGCATAAAGATAACCTACAGTGAACTTCAGCAAAAATAGTGGAGCTTCCAGGGACATCCTCTCCTTGATTGGAGGATGTCCCCAGAATGCCCGCCTTTTTTCAGAGATGCAGGTGAAGAAAGAGGTGGTTGACAGAGAAGGTAGGGAGACATTCAGAGATCATGAAACAGAGAGTGAATAAGAATGAGAGTGTGAGAGAGTAAGATTGAAATTTTCTAATTTTCACCCAAAATGAATGAGCAGGAAACTGAATTTATTGTTCAAATTTCTATTAGCTACACAACGTGCCACTGGAATACAGGAGTGATAGTTGCTCATAAAGGGCCTCTATATGCCTATAAATATATTCTATTTAACATCATCCATTTCCAGCTACAATAGTCATTTACAATGTCTAATCTGTCTTTCTGATCTATTTGATGTTATTTTCTTAAAAAGCAAGGGCATTTTTATGTGACTCCAAACTTTTGAAGTGTTTGTATGCAGTTTCTCACCTTTTGGATCTCTTGGGATTGACTCCAAGTGTAAAGGTGAACTCAGACATGGACCTCTTTGCACACTTGTGCCTAGATGGATAACGACACTCTACTGATGATGGATGAAATATATGTCTGGGGTTGTTGGTTTCCTTTTCCGCATTCTGATGCTGGACTGACCTTTTGCACTTAAGTGCCATACTTTTTAATAATATTGAGTTAAAGTTGTCAAGGAGACAGTTGTCTTCATAAGAGAGCACCTACAAAACATACCTCTGCTTTTCTATTTGATTGCAGTTTTATTTTAAGGAAAATCCATGTGCCAAGAAAGCTAGCTAAAGGCTGTTACCTGCCCTGAGTACCAAGAATAGTTTACTCACAACATAAAAATGTCAAAAATTAAATTGTCTCCCACTCTCACTTCTGACCTTTAATTTTATTGATTTTTCTGCCAAGTGTTTTTCCTTTTGTCTATTTCAGTGTCTATTGTCTTCCTCATCACAGTATTTTTTTCTCATAGCTTGTTCTTCACAATCATTGCCATATACTAGCTTTCCAAAGCTTTTTGTCATTGTTTAAAAAAATAATTTTCCTTGTCAAATATACACCCAGACAGACTCTTGCCCTTAACAAAGCATGTAATAAGTTATAGGTAACAATAAGGCACGTCAGGGTAATGCCTGGCACAGGACATGAACCTGGGACCGCAAATTTACAAGCAGGTTCTCCGTTCTACCTGCCCCTTGCCAAGCCGTGGTGCTTACCTATTGTGTTGCAGTTAAATATCTACTCTGGGCTTAGGAGTCTAAGCCCAGTACTGCAATCTAGTTGATTGGTAACTGCTGCTGTAGCAGTTACTGGGGCTTAACCCCTTAAGGACAATACTGTTTCTAACTCGTAGTATATTGTGGGACAATGGCTCTTTTAACATTATTCAGTGTTGCTGTTTAGCTGTGATTTTCTTCTTCGCATTTCGTGCTCCCACACATATTATATTTTTCTTTTCAGGACAAACAGTGCTTTCTTTAGATTTAGATGTGGTTCTTCTACTTTACAGGTCCCTGGGCAGATCTCACAAGTATTACGTTGTTGGTGGAGATGGTTGTTGAGTTGGAGGTTAATAGAGTTCTGGAGCATCTTACTGCCTCCTGAAGAGTCAAATTGATTGGAAGTCCTTTTTTTGTCTCGCCCACAAACTGAAATCAATCTAAATTTCAGATAGACTAGTTGTTTTGTTTATCATAGCATGTTAGTTGGCAGGCAAGTTAAGTTGAGTGGAATTCACTTTAACTGCAGTCAAGTTGGCAATCAAGCTGACTTTAATAAACAAGATGCTCATGTTAAGCCAACTTAGTCAAGTTGGCCTGAGCATCTCAAGCCAAACGTTAACTTGAACTGTCAACTCAAAGACCAATATGAAAAAAAGCAAGTAAATTAAATTAAGAAAATGTTCAAAATAAAACATGGAACCGGGAGGACCAAATTCTTTCCTTTATAATAAGTTTATATTACCAAACATTAAGGTAAAAAAACTATAGAGGGGGTACCAAAACCAGTATCTGTAATGTACATGTAAACCTGAAAAAACTCCTGGAAACAAAATAAAGTTTACAGCAATATTATATATATAATACAAGCAGCATGAGGAAAAGCCACTTGACTATATTAGTTTGTTGAAATCCAGCAGAATTTTTGACTTCTCTACACATGATGCATTTGTCTTGGCACAGCTGACAGGACGAAAGTTTCTGCATCAGCTCAGAATTGTAGCTTTGTACAGCTCTTCTGCCTGTTTTAGAAGAAAAAAAAACTGTGTAAAAATTAAAAAAGTCTGATGGCAGTAAGTGAATCTATAATTTCTTAAAAGAACAAGGCAAAATATTTGTAATGATTTGGAATGCACATGGCTGGTCTTGCATTCCAGGAACAATTGATTACCATTCTTGTTTTAAAAATGCTAAAAACATTAAATTAGCTTGCAGAAAGGGCATGTTAACAAAACTAGTGGAATGTAAAATGGACAGGGAATGAGCAAGGATATATTTTATTTATTTTTTACCTAAACAATAAAGGTATATAACAACATTAGTATATTGTAATTGCATTGTAAGCCCATGGGGTTTGCAAAAAAAATAATTTATTTCATTCTGTCTCTGGCTTCAGAAAAGCAGGCCTGCTGGGAAAGGCCAATTTCAATGCACGCACAAACTACTCAAAGCATACCTGCTTGCTAGACCTGTGCAAATGGACCAAAATTTAGACAATTTTTTGTTTTGTATTGGTCCATTCATTTTAATTTCGTTTCGTGTCCTTTTGTTTTGGATGAAATTCGAAACGCCTTTTTTTCATCCGGGAACAAAATTAGTGTTCACCCTCATTAACACTCTCACATTCTCATTCTCTTATTCTCTCTCACACTTTTCATGGCTCTGTCTCAACTGCTCCTGGTTAACATGAACAAGACGAACAAGAAGAGGCAAGACAATAAGCAGAGGTGTGGAATAAGAGACAGTAACATGGAAGTAGTCAGAGAAAGTAGGGAGAGCGTAAGAGAGAATGAGTTTGAAAGAGTGAGTAAGAGTGTGAGAGAGTTTGCTTTTGTTTGCTTGAGGGTTTCTCCTCATTTTCAAATACAAATAGCAAATTTGTACAAATCTGAATGCACAAGTCTACTACTTTCTTTGAGTAAGCACAGTGAGTTGACAACCTTGTAAAATGGAATGCTGCAGTTAAAAACTATGAACCTAAATCTGTTCTTCCTCTGACAAACCACGGAAAACCTCTATAGAAGATGAGAACACTCCAGAAATCATTTAGAGGTGCTTTAACACCTGCTGAATTTAGCATTTTTTTAACTACATGCAGCATAACTAGTGCTGTACAACACCCTACATTTTTAATCATGTAAAATCTCGCTTCACTCATGTTTTTTAGAGAATGTTAATGTGACTCAAACAAAGGCAATGATAGGCTATTGTCATATAAACTGAACATCTTCTAGTGTTGTTTTGTGTGACCAAACTTTCAGAAGAAAGCATATTGAAAGATCTGCCAATGTTTATTTGACTAAGACCAACAAGTTTTCTTTGGGACAAGGGATGGGTGTTAGTTGGGCATATATTTGGGAGACGACATCCAACCAGGTTGATTTTATTAGCCCCCTAACACAGACATAAGGCGTGTTTGCTGATGTAAACTGCTATTTTAACCAACTTGCATGTACAGTTTAGTAAACAGGCTCCTATGTTTTACTTTATTGATTGTCATGGGATAGAATATGTGTGAATGTTTTTGAAATTTAGCAGGAGAAGACTGGACAACCTCCCAGAACATCTGTTATAGCATTGAAAACAAAAACTGGTGAATTCCAAGAATACTTTACTATAGAAAAATGGATAGAACAGATTTGGAAATATTCTCTATCATTAGAGTCTGGCAATATTCTTCAACTTATCTGATTTCTTGAATTGTGAAAAAAACAAGATCTCTAAAATACATGAGAGACCAAAGCTGTAGTTGAAACACATTCTTGTTCTGTAGTCTAGTATTTATAATACCCTTGGCACCCTGGGAGTTGTTGGCAGCTATACAAGGTCCACAGCTAATCACTCACCTTTCTTTAATCAGGAGGATGAACATCAGCATAAAACAATTACAGGAGACAAGGTTAACCAACTCTCATCTTTCATAAAAACAATTGTAACAGTAAATTTAATTTTAAAACACAAATATATCTAAAACAAAATAGAAGTGAAAAAGAACCAAAAAGCTAGGACACAGAAGCATTGCAGAAATGAGGTCACCATCTTTCATACGTGGTAGTTCTGACCAAATGGATTTCTTCAATGCCCATCACATTATGGTTGCATAAGTCTGCAGAGCCAAAAACCTAGAATTGGAACTAGACTAGTGCATTCGGATTTGTATGAACTTGTTTTTGTAAAGAAAGCTGACTGTTTTTTTACATTTGTACGAATCTCAGAAAACAAGGGCAATCCCGACAAAAACAAATTGCAAAAACCACTGAGATTTTGTTTAATCTGTTAATTTGTTTGCCTGCTATAGAAGACTTATGTCTCCCTCTCACATATATGTCTCCCTCCTTTTCTGCCAGTGATTACAAAATGTTGCTTTATCTCGGGTCACACAGGCTTAAACAAGCTATTATTAGCATTTTGGCAGCATTCCCAGAAAATGTGGTTAGGATTCAAAATGGGTACATTTGTTGAACATTCAGAGGTGCTGATTATTAAGTATTAACAAATGCAAACTCCACAGAAAACAATCAAGGACAAGGTGCAAAAGGTTACCTACAGCAAAAGAAAAAAAGCAATAGCTAATCATTACAATGCCAAAGATATTATCCTGAAAAAGGTTCTACCCAGTACTCCCTTCTTAGTACTTCCTTCCGTTGTCTGAGAGGCATTTACACCTGTCTGCCCTCAATCAATACAAACGATTTGCAGAATCCAACTTCACCATCTCTACCCACCACTGTCGTCTACGGATATCTGTGAGAATTGCTTGAATGACCTCTGACCTCTCCCTACAGCTTTCATGTCACCTTCGATTTTCCCGTGGTCCCAAGGGTGAGTGATTATTTTACCATCAGTATATACACTCTGCCCAGGTTCCTGCATCGCTGGTCCTCCGAGCGTGACAGGGTTCTGTGGACCTCAAGTTACTTCTACTGTGAGGCTGTTCCACACATCTACCACCTCCACAGTAAAGAAAATCGTCCATACATTAAGTAAGACTTTATTACATTAAATAAAAGTGCAGATCTCAGGTGCCCTGTGGACCTCAAGGTTCTTCTGCTCGGAGGATGATGAGATATCCATCAACTTCTCATTAAAGTAAGTCTTACATTAAGGAAAATTTTATTACACTAAATAAAAATAAAACTTTCTAGAGAAGCAAAAATAAATAATACAAGGTAGGGGGAGAGAGAGAGAGAGATCTTTTTAGTCCCCAAACAAGAAAATGAGCCATGTTACTGCATGTATTGTTTACGATGTTCTGAGGCATTTGTGTTTCCGTATCTCTTCTGCAGAGGGAGGACATCTGGCATTCAGAAGTATAACTCCAATAAAATATAATAGGAGTTAATTGACTGTTAAATAATAATATAGAAAGAAAATATAACAGTAAATTGTTGGGTGATATTCAATAAAATCTGGGGCAGGTTCCAAGTGATTAAGTTAAGAAGAGGAAAGGTGAAGGGAGTAAAATAAATAATCAAAAAAGTATTTTGATAAGGAGATTGTAGTTAAATTGAGGAGGGGAAGGAGTAATAGAGAGAGGAAGGAGAGTGAGAAGAAAGGGTGGGAGGAAAAGATAGAGGATGAGGGGAAGGAAAGAGAAAAGAGGAAGGATGAAAGGTAGAGAAAGAGACAAGAGAAAGAGAAAAGGCAAACAGAAAAGACAGAAATAGAACTTTTTTGGGAGAGAAATATGGGGAGAAAGATATAAGGGAGAGACAGAGATTTTCAACCACATCATTTCATTCATGTGCACATATGCTAGTATAATTTTAACCAGCTTTGTTAAGCATAAACAGAACAAGCAGCCTATAGGATAGTAATCCAGCAAATCCTCACTTTATAACACAACAAACCAAACTGAGGGTGAACAGGAGAAAACGTTCAAGCTCATAATAACTTTATATTTTAACAAATGCTCATCTGTATGCTGATTTAGGAAGTTGTTTCGGTACATCTTGAGGTACACTAAATACCGTATTGGTCCGATTATAAGTGGCACTTCCCCCCCACTTTAAGACTATAATACGGCCTATAATCGGGGTTTAGCACAGGGATGAGCTGGACAGGTGTTTTTTTCTTTTCCTTTTTTAATTTAGCCTAGCTGTGGAGAAGCAGCAGGGTTAGGATCCAGATACACCACAGAGCTGTAAGGGACCTGGATCCTCCTCCCTGGCAGCCGGTGAGCATCTGTGCGATGCGCGCAGACAACCTCCGCTGCTGCCAGCACTTCCTTCGGGGCTTCTATGAGTGCCAGCATAGAAGCCGCGGTGTAAGTGGCGAGCAGCAGCGGAGGTTCTCTACGCGCATTGCGCAGACGGCCACTGCCTGCCCCCGCTAGACACTAGGGAGTCTGAGGATGCATTGGTAAGTCTGGGGGGTAGAGTGGCATATCTGGGGAGCAGAGTGGCATGTCTATAAGTAAGGTGCATTATGAATTAACAGGGGGGACCTTAAAATGACTATTGGTTTTCCAAATTTCAGTTTGTATATAACATATGCTGACTAACTGCGTAATAGATACCAAAATGTCAAAATAAATGTATTCCTGTTCATTAGAAAAAATACTGTTTTACTAATTCCACTAATGTGTATTTTTCTTTAAAAATAAATGCTTCTTATAGCATCAAACTATAAGGGTGCGGTCTATAAACGCGGCCGGCCTATAATGGAGCCAATACGGTATTTCACACCTTGTTCATGTTAAGTATTTACTTTATGATCATTCTGGTACTATCTACTACAAGTTATAATAGGAAGTTCTTTCTGTACATCTTGAGATTCACTAAATATTTCACACCTTTGTTAATGTATAATATTTACTTTATGATTATTCTGGTTCTATATCATACAAGCTATAACCAAAAGCACCAATTCTAAGTTTGTCATGTACCAAACCCTTTAGCAGAAATAACTATAATTTGGCCAAACTACTAGAAAGATTAAATGAGCAAACTGATTGCATGCATATTTAAAATCTCTTACTAGTCTATTCTATTGACCAAAAATGGAAGACCTAATTAACACCTAATATTTTGATTTATTATTCTATTTATTATTATTGTCATTTTATTTATTATAGGTTCTTCCACACATCGTTAAGTTTATTTTAGCAAATAGCATTAGTATACCAAAGGCTATTACTGTTCCTTATAATATAAAATACACTTGTCTTTTTTAACCAGCAATTACATTTAGACATGCTTGAGCTTACAACTTCTATTTTTCCTAGGATAAATTATACTGTAGTTTTATACAGAAGTACTATTTATTAGCGGCTCCTTATAAGCAGCTAAACTATGAACTTCGTATAAAACCCTCACAATGACTGGAATCCAGCACTGATCATTCTCCTTTTGTCAGTTTCTGGCAGTGCAGAACACTCAGGAAAGTCGAGTAACAGAGGTGTTGGGAATGGTCGACTGCTGTTCCCCCTAGCTATTCAAAGTACACTTGATGACTGACAAAACACATCTCTACATCATCTGACTTCTCTACGACATGGAATGTTATTAAATTATGTTTGGTTTCTGAGAGCCTGGGAAATGCACATTTCCTAAAAGATTTTGAGTTTATTACCTGTGTACTTAATCAAGTTATATACAAACATTATTGCCAACAAATTCGGCTGTCTTGCACTACTATTGCACATCTTTCAACCTTTTATGAAGGTTTGCCTAATAACCATTTTTACCACTTGGGTCCGGCACTGAGACTCCAAATGATTCCCCCAAAAGTGTCCCAATGTAAAGTTAAACCCATGCCCTTTACATTGTGCAGCTATAGGATAACTTCAGATATATTAGATCTTTAAATCATAAAATATACTGTGTACATTATGATTGAATATTTAGATAAAATCATTTTAATAAGAAATGTGTTGTACTAACCTGGTTCATAGTAATCAATGACAGACACAAATGCATCTTGAGTGTTGCCCACCTTTGACTCTCTACTTGTCGGAATATCCACACAAACATGTGTTTTATTGAGCTAGGGTGTAGAAATGATTCTCATTAGCAACAACTTCAGGTTAAGTAATAAATACAGAGTCTAATCATTTAAATTGAGCTGTGATGGATTTTCAGTATAAAATGTACACAGGATATAAGGCTAGTTATAAAATATAATTGTACTTATTTCTTAAAATAAAATATAAAATAGCAATTTTTAAACATTTTATTTATTCTACTTACAGAATCAAAATAAATGTTGACTTTGCCGTTACTAGACTCCACTTTGTTAACTGGATACTGAAGTAAAACACCTTTAGGTGACAAACTGAAACCACTAAGTAAATCCACTTGCATTACAGCCATTCCACTTTGAGCAGAGGTCTGTGTTTCACTATACCTAAAGAGAATGCACATAAAACACAGTGAGCAATAAGAGAGTGATTACTGCTAGGAAGGCATCAATGACGGCAAGGTAACCTTGGGTTTACGTGGTTCCTGTGACAATTTCATTTAACGTCTTGCAACAAATGTCAGATATACATATGAGTCTTTTGTATTTAAATATGTTTACTTGTCTACAACCATATAAAACCAAATGTGCTTTATTATTAGGTTCTGGTTTATTTTCAGATTTTAATGAAAATAACTATAATAACAAGGACGTGCTGGCCAGGGGGCAAAGGGTCAAAATCCCCCTAATGTGTCTGTATTTGCATGTCAGTATTCTTGGTTGGAAATAAGCAGGATATAGGTTTCTAGTCTTAGTCTCTTAATTCAGTTTTGCTATGTGCTAGTAGCCAGTCTATATAATGTTCATCTTATATACCGTATATTCCGGCGTATAAGACGACTTTTTAACCCCAAAAAATCTTTTAAAAAATGGGGGGTCGTCTTATACGCCGGGTACTTACCAAGCCGGAGGTTCCCACGAAGCCACCAATCTCTATAATCACTACGCGCCGGCTATTGATGCCGAGCGCAGGGATGCCGTCATGTCCCGGCGCCCGGCATCAATTGCCGGCACGTAGTGATGAGGGAGCAGGGAAGCCCGAGGTCTGGCACTTCAGACCTCGGCTTCCCTTCTCTCTAATCACTATGCGCCGACTATTGATGCCGAGCGCAGGGATGTCGTCATGTCCCGGCGCTCGGCATCAATTGCCGGCGCGTAGTGACGAGGGAGCAGGGAAGCCCGAGGTCTGGCACTTCAGACCTCGGCTTCCCTGCTCTCTAATCACTACGCGCCGGCTATTGATGCCGAGCGCAGGGATGCCGTCATGTCCCGGCGCCCGGCATCAATTGCCGGCGCGTAGTGATGAGGGAGCAGGGAAGCCGGGGTCTGAAGTGCCAGACCTCGGGCTCCCACAACAGGATGGAAGAAAGAAGACAGAAGATAAGGTAAGAGATGGGGAGAAAGGGGGGAGAAATATATATATATATGTATATACACATATATATATA
>VKOC01035510.1:0-10937 GCA_009364415.1 Spea multiplicata | reverse complement strand
CGAAAACCACTCGGCGCCCCTCTCTCCTCCGCTTCAAAAAAAACCCGCAATTGCCCCAGTCGGCTCCATTGTAGGGCCGGCCCTGCGAAGGAACCTGGTAATATAATACATCTGTTATAATCCCCTAGTACACAATGGTAACGGTAACATCACACATCAGGGTTAATGATATCACATTAGAATACCAGTAGTATATACTGACAAATATATAAATATAAAAGTGACAACTTATTTGTTCAGTATTTGTAGTATTGTGTTAAACAACCTGCTTGTGTGATATTTAGACAAAATTACTTGTGATTTCCTTATTATATATGAGAATTTCCATCAAACCATCCTTGCCATTCACCCATAATCTCTATTGTGGCTGTTGACCTGGGTGACTATAATCAAGAGACGGGAAACTAGTTGAAATTACATCATTATGAGTGGAAAAACCTATAAACGATAACTATAGTCATCACAGTATCAGAACATAACTTCATATCTTTTGAAGTTAAGAGTCCAAAAGCTACAAATGTTATCATTTATCAGGCTGGTGATATAAGAATGCATGGGGAGCAACTATTTTCTGATCCAGTCATGGTCTAAATCATAGGTTCCTTATTTGGCTTACCTCCAACTTTTCAGATAAAAATTACTCGATGCCCCATTGTCAGTCTACCTGGATCGTTCTAGTACCCCCAATTTTGGGAAGCACCGAGTTATAGTTACCTTGCATTTTGTGTGTTTAGAAAAATAAAACTTTATTTCTATGTTACATGAAACATGTTCTCTTATTTCTTTATGATTCTACCGTCCCCTTATTTTTATTGAACGCCCCCAATTGCACCCAAGGCTACTACCGCCAGTATCGCCAACTTTGGGAAGCACCGGTGTAAATGCAAGCTAATGCCGTTGTAACCATTGGCTCCTAAACAGATGTATGCGAAAAAGAAAAGAAAATAGTTAATAGGGGCCTAAAACGTTCAAATCAGAACAACTGAGGGGACAATTACTGCCCTGTCCCTATGTATTCCATTTAGGTTGCCTATGAATAGACAGCCCAAACATATACAGGAACTCTATCAGGGGTTTATAGGAGTGTCCCATAGCTTTTAGTGAATCACTTCCCCTCGCTACTTTTTGTCCCGTAACAGCAGATCTAGATTTCTGAGCGCCTCTTGTGTTGAAGATTTATTTTTAAACACAGGTTTTCATTGTTTCCATGTCCAAATAAACTCCTCATCCTATGTCAATTGTATTTATACAATGTACATTGTGTAGCCCCCATTCACCAACAATGTTTAGCAAGCAGCGATAGGCTAATTTACAGGAACAACTTAGTTTTAAGAACTTGTATCCTTATGTACCAGGCTTTATATGATTTTAATCTCAATTAGTACAGCTTGCATGTTTAATATTTGTAATTGTTCTGCTCTGTGTGATCTTCCATGGTCTCTGCTATAGCAGTCAGAAATGAAAAATACAAAACACACAGAAGTAAAATTAGAGGATCACAGGCTTAGATCTAATGTAAGGAAGTCTTTCGTTACTGAGAGAGGGTAAGCGAGACAGCCTCGCCGCAGAAATGATGTAACATGCATTACGCAACACCTCTTGGTAGTGGAGACGCTGTGGCCAAGTGGGGTGCCCTGCTTCCTTGCTCTCAGGTAAGATGGTGGCCCTGCATAGTGAAACATATTTAAAACCAAAGTCTATTACCATCTATGTATGGTGGAATTAACCAGCTCAACGTCTATTCTTTTCCTATGTAAAATGTTATTACTGGATGTACATGATAGGAGGAAGCTCCCTCATACACTAAAATTACAAAGGCCCAAATGCAATAGGAACAATGGTGGCAAGAATGTCTCATCTGTTTATGACACTGTAAAGGTAATGCTATGTGATATCATATGACCTTTATTTAATGAGCTATTATGCAATCTTTATTGGGCTACAGAATTTCAGTGCACACACCTAGTTCGATTAGTGTTTATGAAAATGACCAGTTTTTATGTGTTGTTTTTTAATTTTTTTTTAATTTTTTTTTTACATTTATTTTTATATTATTTATTATTTTCAAAATTCTATAACATGTACAACATATATACCAAACAGTCCAAGCACATAGGATTATGTCAATAATATACAAAATAGCGGTGTTGTTTTTTTATTTATGACCATATGAATTGACAAACTTTGCCCTGTTCTTATCAAAGAGCTGAGAGGAATATATGAGCTGTGCATGTAATATCTTTGCATATGTCGTCATAAAAACGACTGATACCAGTAAAAAAACAAACCTCAAATGTATCCTCAATCACATGATGTCATATCCCACCACTCCACACCTGTATAACAGAGTCAGATGATTAGCTGTAATGTAAGGAAGAAGGTGGTAGATAAGCTGAACAGCCTCCCAGCAGCACATGCATGGGATAGGCATAAGACTGTCCTGAATCTAAGATGAGACCAAGGACTAATTAAGATTTAAATCATTACATAAAGAAAAAAATAGACACACTATATCGGCAGATTGTCTCATCTCTGCTGTGAAATTCTATGTTTCTATGAAACCATGGGGGTTACTGCCACTCTGTTTCTGGTCTTCTTTCAATCTCATGCTAAGGGGTGAGACTATGCAAAACACATTGCGCTTGTACCCTCTTCTGATCAGAAAGGACCAGTCGCAGCCCCAATAGCAACAAGCTACTTAAAGCAGAAAGGCCGAGAACACTCTTGATCTAGGCCAAAAGGCTAAGAAGTGATCTAGTGTCCAGGTTTAGGTTTGAGTTAGTACTATATATATATATATATATATATACACATTTTGTACCTGGAGTTGAATTGTTAAACTCTCCTGCAAAATCCCAGTTCATTGCATACATGGGTCATGTGGAAAAAACATGTTATGTGTCCCGTGTATCCATCTCTGAGGCTCAGCCCTAGAGGCTTTGGATTGGTCCCTTTTTCTCTACCTAGATAGGGTTAAGACTCCATAATTAGCATAGCAGTGGAGATGGACAGCAGAAGGAAAATGCCCTGGGTCAGGACTAGGACAGTGCCCAAGGAACATACATTGCAGTATGTATATGTATACATGTATTTCTATGTATGTATATATAAATACATACATATATATATATATATATATATACTTATATATATATATATATATATATATAATATACACTATATGGACAAAAGTATTAGGACACCTGACTATTACACCAACAGGGACTTTGATGACATCGCATTCTAAATATAAGACATTAATATGTAGTTGGTCCCCCTTTGCAGCTATAACAGCTGGGACACAGTCATGCTGGAATAGAAAAGGGTCTTCCCCAAACTGTTCCCGCAAAGTTGAGAATGTAGCATTGTCTAAAATGTCTTGGTATGCTGAAGCATTAAGATTTCCCTTAACTGGAAGTAAGTGGACCAACCCCTGAAAAACAGCCCTATAACATTATCCCTCCTCCACCAAACTTTACAGTCGACTTGCCCATCAGACCGCCAAACAGATACTGTACAGAAAACATTTCCTCTGATCCGGAGTCCAGTGGCGGCGTGCTTTACACCACTCAATCCGACGCTTGTACTTGGTGATGTGAGGCTCGCATGCAGCTGCACAGCCACGGAAACCAATTCCATGAATCTCCCACCACACAGTTTTGAACTCCAGTTATGGAATCAGCAGAGCTTTGGCGACTTTTACGCCCCAGCCTTCGGTGATCCCGCTCTGTGACTTTACGTGGTCTTCCCCTTATTGCCTGAATTGCTGCTTTTACTAAATGTTTCCACTGTAATAATACCACTTCCAGTCGCCGATGGAATATGTAGCAGGGATGAAATTTCATGAACTGATTTATTGTAAAGGTGGCATCTTATCACGACGCATTTTTTTCACAAATGTTTGTAAATGCAGACTGCGTGGCTAGGTGCTTCATTTATAAATCTGTGGCAATGGGTCTGATTGAAACACCTGAATTCAATAATTAAGAGGTGTGTCCAATACTTTTGTAAAAATAGTGTAATATATATATTTATATATTTATATATATGTGTGTGTGTATAGATTTTTTTTCCACCATCACCATGGATGTGAAATGTCCTGGTTAATGTTTCCAGTGAGACCTTGTATTCCATGAGTGGAACGCTCTGCTTGCAGACAGCACTGACACTTGGAAACATACCCTGTTCAGAACAGAAAACTCTCTTAAGACAACATTATGGTTTCTCGCCAAAGGTTAAATTCATAATGTTCCCATATGTGGTCGACTGATTCATTTACTGTTACTGCTTAACTTTACATTCAGTGCCAGCAGAGAAATGCTTTGGATCCAGGTGTCCTCTGCTTCCACATAATTCCACTTATTGGAAGCTACTGCCCCTCAGCACACTTTCCGTGACCTTTTCCTTGTGTGGCCGGCTTTATTTTTACTATGTCTGCACAGAAACTTGGTTTAACCCCTTCAGTACCATGGCACAGTACATGCTGTTAACCCCTCATGCCTTCCACCTCAGCCGCAGAACTCCCAACAGTTCCACCATCTCTTGCACTGCTGAGTTAACTGAATTCAAACATATTTTTCTTCTTATATTTTGATTCTTAACTGCTATCAAATTCTGTAGTTTGTTAAAATATTAGGTAACATTCCCGTTTGCCCCTTTTGTAAGAACGAGTACTATTCTATTAAATCACTGGGACCTTTCAGTTTTCAGAGGTGAACAGCTCACTGGGAGGGTAATAATAAATTAAAGTGATTCAATAAAAAAATAATCTTTAGTGTAATCACTTTTTTTGTAATAAATCTGCTATTTTTATTACAGTAAATACACTATTTTCAGAAATGTGTTGTACTAATAATTTGTTTTATTTAGCATAATCCTATAGACCATAGATCCCAAAGATCCCAGGGTAGAGAAGGTTACGCAAGTGCAGATAGCCAACGTACTTGCTTGCACAGTTCAATAACCACATTTGGACTTCAGTTATCTCCCTTAACTATGTCTCGGTTAGTTGTTGGTGGGATACAAAGCCTCACAAAGAGCTATTTTACTACGTCCACACAGCAGCCGAGCTTCCCCTAAACCCTGGAAAAGGGACAGCTGGCCTTTAAGGAGTAGTCTGTACAACCAGTTTCCCCATTAGAGCTGGGCTGTTTTGCGTTGGCCAAATGGTTTGAGAAGCACCGGGTTTGGGCTTGCTTTTAAGCCTTGTTGTACCTTAATCCCTGTCCTGAAAAACATCTCCACCCCAGTCGCTGTCCTGAGGCGCCGGCTCCACCGGGACCAGTATTACTTCATAAATTGGAGAACATCATACCCATTAGACCTAGGGTAGAGGGAGTTATATCTGGTCTGCTGAAAGGCCAAGCTGCCATGTGGTGCTGCTCAATAACAATATGTATAATACTTCCTTACGGCTATAGCCTCACCACCTAAACACCAATACCTTGTAAACCCTATATATGTCCACATTAAAGACCATAGAACAGAGGGTTTTGTTAATAGGAGTCCTGTTCAAATAGATTATAGCTTATTCAATGTCTCATCATCACTAAACCATGAGTTTGTAGACAAGTTCAGGTGAATTAAAATATTTCAGTTTTTGACTTCTCATTACTTATACCGAGATGTAGGTCTAGATTTTCTAAGGCCAATATTGGCTTAAATGCAGCCTTTTAACTTTTCTGCTGATCCAGAAAGCCGATTCTCTGGAAACCTTTCAAAATATACAAAGCAGTTTCTGTTTTAATTTTTTTCCCACAGTCTTTGGTTAAAGTTTCTTTCTGTCTGGATGCATGTTTTTCTCTTTGAACCCTTCTATGAGAAAATGACTATATAAAGTGATTATTAGTTTTTATGGCAGACTAATAGAAAATATTAAGAAACTAAGATGAATGGAACATATCATAACATGCCCCCATGTAAAGTAAATGCTAATTACCAAAATCTCTCTCTGAAGTGAACTCCAACAATCATGTCGGTGAATGAGATTAAGGTCTTTATTCAACAGAAGGGAACAATCAGAATTGGCATTGTTTTTATTTTCACTGTTAAAGCAGTGAAAGAAAGATCAATGCAAATTGTGCAAATTAATCCATAAATTGTGTTTGCAAGGATTATAAGTAAATAATAAATCAAAGAAATAGATTTTAAGATCATCAGTGTGCCTCAAAAACCGTGTCGGCAATTATTGGTCTAAACCATACTATTTAAGTGCTGATAATCAGTAATGTAGACATTGCCCTAGGTGTCCACAGCCGCCCTCTTTGTGGCTGGTGTCCTCACTGCTGCCCATCAGAATATGATGTTGTATCCCTTGCAGCACTCATTTATGCATAATGTAGAGGTTGTGCCAGCTTGGCATAGTCCTCAATAGTGTAAATGGTCTGGTTGGGATATCAGGGATCTCCCTTGTAACCAACCCATTGAGTAGAGGCACAGAATAGGGGTGATGACCCCAAATAGGAATTGGCTGCCTTGAAAATAATTGATTACGACAAACCATGGATTTTAATTCATATTATTAGTCATAAATAAGAGTTCCACATATCACTGTTGCCTATGACATCACATCATGGGTCAGCAGGGAGAGCTATTTATGTATCAACTTAACCAATATCAAGTTTATTTAAATAAGTTACTGACAACAAAGTTCTTTAAAACACAGAAGTCACTTTCACAGCAGAAATTAGTCAGTGTCAATATGTAGCTCTCCTAAGAAATAGAGCTGAAAATGTAAGGAAGGTGGTTGTGGGAGGGGGAGTGCATAAGCTACGTGGATGTTCAGAGAGTGTGTGTGTGTATGTATATTTGTATAAGTGTATGCTGGCATGCTGTTAGAGCGTATATATATATATATATATATTTAATATATATTAATATTATATGTAATAGAGTGGCTATGTGTGTTTATATGTAAGGTGTTAGAGTGTGTTTATGTATGTGCATTACTCTGTATAAGTTTTGGTCAGGTATGAAAAAATACTGTAAATTAGGACTGCTTTTAAGAAAATAGAAATGTTAATAGTTTATTTTTATAATTTAACACAACACAAAGTTTTCAAATATCAATTCTTCTTGGAACATTTTGCATAAAGTCAGGGATTTCAAGTATGAAGTTAGGTGTATGGGTGTATGATTAAACAATTATACCAAACAGGTGCAAATGATCACCAATTTAATATGTAGGTTGAAACACAAGCATTAAGTGAAACAGAAACAACTGTGTAGGAAGAAAAAAACTGGATAAGGAACAGCCAAAACCACTAAAAAGGCGAACTGAAGACTAAAGTCACACATTATGACTGAGCACGGCAACAAGACACAAAGTAGTTATATGCAGTGCATGCAACGGGAGCTGCTCAAAATTATTAAATAATCCTTACTTGTCTGTAGAGGTAAATTAATGCACAGCTTTCCTTACAGACCCTGAAATGGTTAATTGCCATTTGCATATTAAATATGCTCCTCCTGTGATTTTTCTACTTTTATTTAATGTAGTAAAGTTTTACTTAATGTAGGGAAGACTTACTTTAATGAGAGGGTGATGGATATTTGGAATGGCCTTGAGGTCCACAGGATCCCTAAGATTTCTACCTTTATTTAATGTAATAAAATCTTACTTAATTCATGGGAGATTTACTTTACTGTAGGGGTGGTGGATATGTGGAATAGGCCCTTAGTAGAAGTAACATAAGGTCCACAGAACCCCTGAGACTTTTCTTTCCTCTCTTCATCTTTGCACCTCTGTAAGTTGGTGTTTTGGTTGAGATTTTTAAAGATATTATTAAAAGTGTAATTTTAGTGTAATGTTAGTTTTTCTATCTGGCATTTCAATGTTTTTTTTATTTTGCTGTAGGTAAGGTTTTGCCTGTTAGATTTACTGAATGTCCTTACACATGTACCCTACTTAGCCACATTTTCTGATTTGCTTTTCCCCAAAAATGATAATATAGCTCGATTTATGCCTGTTATGATCCCAAGTTTTTTGGAGACTTTTGTACAAATGTACCAAAAAAAGTCAATTTTCGTAAAAAAAGGCTTGCACGAATCCAAATGCACAAGTCTACTTTCCCTGTCAATCGTAAGATTTCCAGCAGTGACATCAACTCAGAATTGGCAGAAAACTGGGACCCTGGTACCCCATCTACTGTCTGGAGAAGTCTGATCCGAAGTTGTATTCGTAGAAGATTTAGGGCAATTCTCCGGCATGTAAACTGGGACAAGCGGCTCAACTATTCATGCAAACACAGGAACTGGGATGCAAAAAATGGCAACAGATGCTCTGGAGCTTCTAAATGAGAATTAATTGTTGACTTTTTTGTAACATGAAAAAAATCCTCTTTCATTGTTTGCTCTAAATAACCTTTCCCATAACTCCTTGGAATTTCTTTTTCTTTTTTTTTAACTTATGTACTTGATTTTTATTCTTGGCAGCGCTTGACTAGATTGGCCCAATACTCTTTAATTCTCCCATAGGAACAATTTTAATCTCTGGTTGGGTGGGGCAGCCTTTTAAATCCATTTATAAGTTTTGATCTAATTGTTTAAATAAGTTTCAGTTTTTATTGTAGTTTTCCAATTTAGTAAAATGTAAAGCCATAAAAGACAATGGACATAATAAAATTATATGCGAACTCATTAAAATTACACATACCCAAGCTTTAAACAATGCTCCTCCACAGAGGGATTCTACATAGAACACTAAGCAGAATACATATAGGCTATTCAGTATTGTACATTTCATAGAAGAGGAGGAGGAACTTGTGCTACCACGGATTCTTTTAACCTTTAGCCTGGTAAAATGACCCAGTAACACAGGTCGCAAAAGACACTGTCCATAACACTTACTCTTCATTGAAATTGTATGAGCTGATTCTACATTATCAAAAAGACTTTGCAACTTGGACAATGGTAAAATTATACAAGGAATTCTTACCTAGGATTTCTTTTCCTTGTCCATTTCCCAGTGGCACTGAGCAGAGAGATGGCTCTGCCTCAAGTAGTTAGGACATGAAAAACGAGTCAGGGAAATTTGAAGGCACTTTTTGAGATCTAAGAAGCGGAGTTTTACTTCCTTGTACTTCTGTGGATTTGGACAAAATATTGGGAGGACGATTTCTTTGGACATATCATAGTCCGAGACAACCCTGGGAAAAAAATTGTTTAAAGAACTTCAGGAACAACTCCAAGATAGACAGAGGCTGCAACTCATATTCCCTTCTTGCTGAAGCGAGGGCTACTAAAAAAGCACCATTGAGGGCTAAGAAATTAAAATGTACTCCTTCAAATGAAGCTGTAGACATTTGTCATAGTACTATATTGAGGTCCCAAGCAGCAGCCAATCTGGAGTCTAGAACAGCACTTAGAGTTGAAATCTGGACCTTAATGATAGCAAGGCTAAGGCTGGAGTCAAATCCCCTCTGAAGGAAATCCAGGATCTGTGAAACTAAAGTTTGAGAGATGTGGTAGGATTGAGACCACAGGGAAAAGGTTTTCCAAATCTTGTGATATTTGAGTGAGGTCTTTCCTCTGGTATTTCCGCTGGCCAGTAGGGTGTAAATAACTGCAGTGGAGAGACCTATATGCGCTAATCTTTGTCTTTCAGAAGCCAAGCTGATAGGTACCAGGTGTTCAGTCCTGAGCGGCAGATCGGCCCTTGCAGGAGAAGATCTCTTTGTACAGGAAAGTACAGAGGATAGTCTGTGGCTAGCATTAAAAGTTCCAGAAACATATCCTCTAGAAGGGTACCACCAGAATGACTGTAGCTTTTTTGTCCCATGTCTTTTTGATCACCTGGGAAATCAACTGAAGAGGCAGAAAACGTAGGCCAGAGAGAACTTCCAGTCCTCAGTAAGGGTGCCCAATCCAAGAGGATGGCCCTACCGGGAGAGAAGAAAGCGCTTCACGTTTGTGTTTAGGTGGGGGAGCATTGGTTCTATCTGTGGCCTTCCTCGCTATAACCCAAAAGATGTCTGGATGTAGCCTCCATTCCTCTTAGAGTATAGGTAACCAGCTGAGAAAATGTGCTCTTGTGTTCAGCGATCCCTTAATTTGGACAGCTGAAGCCCCCCTCCTTCTTTAACACAAAACTATGCAGCAATCTCTCCCTGCAAATAAGATCCAGTAGCCCTTATCCTTTCAGACCCCCACACTAAGACCTCCCATCCACCTGATGGAGCCTTGGTGTGAATTCCCAGTTATGCTGGGCATGGCATACAGCAAAAGTCCAACCACAGTGCTCTTTAAGCCAATCATGGCCAACAGTTCCCAGACAAAACTTTTATATATTTAGAGATAAACATTCCACATATAAATTCCCCTTTCACTTCATGTGTCCAATTTAGCGTTTCTATGCCACTTTCTAGAAATCTTAAGATTTCATATATTTAACTAAACATATTTGGCTTTATGGTACACTATACTAGCATGTTAAGGGAGACCTCATATTTCTATAGGCCAAATGCCAACACAAGTGATTGAATTAATGATTCACACAGTTCCATATACATAAGGAATAGACAAGTTTATAAATCATTTTAATGTATTATACTGAGATAACGTTATGAGAACTGTAACTCCAGTTACATCAGTAAGATAACACCACCTAGTGTCTGACCTTGTGTAGTTACATGGAACAGGGGCTCACAAGTCCAAACTCTCAAAATGCATTCATCTGTTGAGTTGAAGAACAAACCCAGCAGCACATGGTCTTCTCCATGGGATATCCGACTACCGTACAAGTTCATATGACTGAAAACACAGTACTGAGGTCAACTATCTAACAATGTTTCACTTCATCAGCTTTTTACAACTAGTAGCTGATTTTTTTTGAAAGTGCTGAAGATGTGTGCCAAGATAAGGACTCAAAACTTTATTTTTGAAGGTGAATCAGTAACAGAGACTTGACTGTAACATTATTCCCATAGCAATCCTTTGAT
>VKOC01035505.1:0-18739 GCA_009364415.1 Spea multiplicata | reverse complement strand
TGTGGATTGGTATATATGTGTGGATTGGTAAGGGTGTGAGAGTGATGGGTGTTATGCTGTACCATTTCCAATGAATTTTTCATTATATAATTATGCTCTAAAGTACATCATAACTCCCATCACTCTATACTGTTCCATACAGTGGCAGAGCTGGGAGACAGAGGCCTTGCACCCCCACTGCAGGACTCCTGAAAGGTAAGTGAACTTCAAAGAGGGAGAGGGTAGATAGTTAGGCGGGGGTAGATAGGGAGAATGGGTGAGATGTGGGATAGGGGGTAGATAGGGCAGAAGGGAGTGAGAAGGGGTAGATAGGGCAATCATACTCCTATCATGCCAAGTCTGCCAGTATATCCTGGAATCTGGGTATGCCTGGACATGATAGGAATGTCATTGCTGTTAACAATCATATATATATATACACACAAACCAAAGGGAGCGGCTGCACAGAAATATTGTTAATATACACAGGCTTTTTTTTGCCCGGGTGCTCCAAAAATAGCCAGATATATGTTACCAAAGAAAAAATGGGCACTCACGGGTCTTTGGAGGTGGTCTGAAACGTTGGTCGTGCTGATTGAAATAAACTAGTGTTTAATGCACTTTACTGCAAAGACCCGTGAGTGCCCATTTTTTCTTTGGTTACATATATATATTATTAATATTGTTATTTAATTGTTTTGTCCTATTTTGGTGTGTTTCTTACTTTAAATAAAAGTGTTAGATTTCTTTTATGGTGTGGGGGGGTCATATTTGGTTTCGGCCAGGTAAATGCTGCATTTCCGGTTTCAGTCCAGAATTTGTTTCAGGGCATCCCTAAGCCAGACAATGAAGTGGTAGGCCTACACCACATCAATGTTTGGCTTAGTATATAGTGATATGAGTTATGCTGAACTATTGTCAATGCCTGGCTCAGTGTATAGTGATAGGGATTACGCTGTACCACTGTCAATGTCTGCCTCAGTATATAGTGATAAGTATTATGCTGTACCACCGTCAATGTATATAATAATAACAGTAATGCTGTACCACCTTCAGTGTCTGCTCCGGTATATAACGGTAGAAGCTATGCAGTTTTAAAGTGTATGTGGGGGGGCACATACAGGATCCGCCCCAGGTGCCAAATACTCTAGGTACGCCCCTGCTTGAACCAATTGAGCATTGTTTAAACGTGACAGCCTACCTGAGTATTGTTGCTGACCATGTCCACCCCTTTATGACCACAGTGTACCCATCTTCTGATGGCTACTTCCAGCAGGATAATGCACCCTGTCACAAAGCTCACATCATCTCAAACTGGTTTCTTGAACATCACAATGAGCTCAGTGTACTCCAATGGCCTCCACAGTCACCAGATCTCAATGCAATAGAGCACCTATGGGATGTAGTGGAACGGGAGGTTCACATCATGGATGTGCAGCCGACAAATCTGCAGCAACTGCGTAATGCCATCATATCCATACGGACCAAAATCTCTGAAGAATGTTTCCAGCACCTTCCAGCACGAAGAATGAAAGCAGTTCTGAAGGTCCAACCCGGTACTAGCAATGTGTGCCTAATAAACTGGCCAGTGAGTGTATGTCAGAGTAATTAATTATTAACTAAGTAATGCCATAGTTAAGTTTCTTTCATTGAAAACTGCTTTTTACTTTATCCTGTCTTTCACCTAATCCTGCCTCTCTTGACATACAAATGCTGCTTATGCATTTCACTGATGATTCTTTGATTTCCCTGACTTTTGTTGGGGGTTCTGCCCATGCACATAACTTGTGTGTCTCCTTTTAATGTTACTGGAGCCTTGGGAAAAAACAAAAGCCTTCCACTGGCTTATCCTTTCCAAAGTGAATCTGACAGCTACCTGTCTCCACAGTATGCCAGGTGATAATGGGGCAATATCGATTAACGGCCAGTCCGGGCATCACCATGTGTCACCATACCCCAAACAATTGTTCTCTATTCTACTAATAAGTATGCTTATGATTCCAAAAAGGCAATAGTGCAAATTAGTTTATACAGTTGTGTGTAGGGCTGCCATTAACATACCCCCCCCCCAGAACCGTAGTCACCTGTTACTAATGCAAGCTACAGTTAATTATTTGCACTTTATACAGTACCAGATGGATTCCAGTACAGAATACAAATACAGAAAACAACCCTTAATCCTGATTTATTTACATATTTCGCAATCAACTGTAGTTTTTTTCCCAATACAATTGTTTAGATGCTACAAAGTAAACATGTAATAATGTATCACTCAATGTTAAATATTTTCCTAATTTCCTGGAGGACATCAGACAGCCTGGTCTTTCACAGGCTACTATTTAGTCTTTGAAAGTCAGGTTCAAATTCATAACATAATTTAATGGAGTCTCACCCTGAGGATCAAGCTTTATAATTAGACTCAGCCCTTCACATTAACATGTTAGGCAATACTAGACAAAGAGAGGAAACCCCTCTTCCTATTAAAACCAGCCACACAGAAATACCTTTATGTGTGGTATTGGGGGAGAGCATAATAAGCCCTTCAGTCTTGTATTACCTGTACCATTCAAATATTTGTTTGCATGTGTATGCATTTCCATGTCCAGTTAAAATCCCCTGTTAACAAAGAAATTATTTTACAGAACTGATTTTTTCCCCACCCACTCTTACTGGCAGACTCTCATACAAGATTGGGCATTATCACCATCTATCCAAAATTTAGATCTTTGCAATGTTTATTAAAAACACCAGTAGATTGTCAGTCAGAAATATATCAATTCCAGATGATGCCCCCAATGTCTTTCAGATAACTAATTTCAAGCATGGCTGTTTAGTGTGCCTTTCCTCCTTAGAAACTATTCCAGATATGTTGAGCAGGGAGTGTATATAGCTGGGAGTTAGCTAGTGTTTGTGACAATAACAGCCCCCTGGAAAAAAAGACAAAAGACTGAATGATCTAATGATCAGAAGGCATTACTATCAGTTCCAGAGTGGAGGATACTGGATCAGTGGAAAAAATTGGGTTGTACATGTGAAGAGGATGTGACAGCCAACACAGGTAAGCAATTGCATGCAAAGACATTGTAATCTGTTGCTTTTGCACAGCTTAATGCTTTTCATATGGGCAGACTGATTGCTGTTAGGAAGCAGGCAGGTGCAAGAAGGCTAGTAATAATAAGGAAAGCAAAAAGATGTCTGCTTACAATCCTAATCATATAATTCTATGGCTAGTGTGTTGTGTTTGTGGCAGAAATACCTTAAAGGACAAGCTTGTCTCCTGCCTCCTGAAGGTTGCATGAGACACTGTTTTTATTTTTTTTTCTTCTTGCCAATGGAGCAGGATGCAAAGAGATCATAAAGAAATCACTTGGCTGTTATCTTCTATGTCAGCTGGCTTGTTGGCAGTCCTGGGTGAGAAGCTGGGTTGCATGGTGAGGAAGTGGGAATCCAGAAGCAGGGGGAAGCCAAGCCTGGCAGCTCTGAAACCTGTAGATAAGGAACCAGTTGCTGGCATGCATGTATACTGTAAGTGTGATTACTGGGCTAAGGGAAATGGGGGGGGGGATGCTGAGAAGGGTTAATCTGATTTTGCATAGGCATACACATCATTAGATAGCATAAATCTCTCATGTGCCATTATGAGGTCTTCATCCATTTTGCATAATGAAAGGCTGGACTGTACTTGCACACTTGAAGAAAACTGTGGACTGTTTGAAAATATGTGATTTTGGTAAATCAGTGTGTTCTGAAATAAAAGCCAGAAATGAGTATATGTGATCCTGGTTCCCTTTGGTTAAGTGGGAGTTAACAGCCACATAATACAGAATGTCTGTGAAGCATGTTAAGCATTCACATTGTAAACACAGCCCTAGTCAGCATGAGTAATTTCCTTGTGTCCTTCTGTTTTCATTTCAGTTTTGCTAAAGGCAAATAATGATCATGAAATTGAATAGTCAAAAAGGAAGTTAATTAAATGCATCTTAAGTTTTTTTTCTTCTAGTCATATAAGTGATGTATTAAGAGTCTTTTTTTCTCTTTAAGAAAATAAAGAGACCCACTTAATGATTCATTTCATTAATGGTAGCAATTGTCAGGAGAGTAAATTTCCCAACATGATTTAAAGCAGGGGGTGTTATTATGCAACCCTTGAAACTCATTAAAAGCCCATTGTGAGCCTATTTCCATATTCCTGTGGCCTGTAGGTGTTAAAAATGGTTATTAATGTATGTATGTATGATACCTCATAGCAATTTACTAAGGTAACTATAGCTTCTTATGTCCTGTGTTTTATTGCTTTTATTATTCTGAATTTTCTAGTATTTATAGAAATAATGATATATGAAAAAGCGAATACCGTAATTTTCAGGTGGTTCTGTCATGCATTCATTTCTGTTGTACACTGAATTTCATTTGATTTTTATATAGAAAAAAAAACATATGTAGGTTCTGATCTAGCCAGTGTTTAATTGGGTTCAAGTCAGATGCAACAGGAGGCTGTGCCCTGTGGTACAAATGACAGTGAAAATATATATGAACCTATATAGGTTGCTTTACTGGATAGGAAGAAAACTGCTGGAGATTTATAGAGTGGTAACCAATGTGACGCAACCCCTCTACAAACGAAGGGGTTAATAGGGATGTAAATGTTATGTTGTAGATTTCCGCAAATAAAATGTAGATGTTTGTGGACCTTTTATGTTTTGTTATATTTCACATTTTAATTACCCAGAGAGATGCATTGTCATTT
This sequence comes from Spea multiplicata, assembly GCA_009364415.1. Lineage (NCBI taxonomy): Eukaryota > Metazoa > Chordata > Amphibia > Anura > Pelobatidae > Spea > Spea multiplicata. The sequence continues at coordinate 14,013 of VKOC01035505.1, read as the reverse complement.
TTTAAAATATTAGAATTCTAACTATATTAAAAAAAAAAGAAAATTCTCTGTATGTCCAACACATTGCCAGGTATTGCCTACCCATGAAGAATAAAAGAAACATTTGTGTCTTTTCTTCCTTAAGTGGTATTGGGTTTTTTTATGGTTTTGATTTGATAGGGCTTTTGAGACATGTCTGGGTGTGTTGGAGTTTATGATGTGTGATTTACTGACAATGTTGAAAGCGTGATGGCATGTACAGCTATTCTTTTAGCATTTTAGCACTGTGACATCACAATGCATTATTAAAGGTAATCCCCAGCGAGGGTCTCCTGCAAAAAGGTCTGTGTTGGCCATACATAGTCCAAAGGTAATGTGAGACATTTCCTAAAATTATCCTGATTAAGCTATGCATTATATTGGGCCAGGTCAGCCCTACCTGCCCCTTTTGGCATCAGGGAGCGGAACGTTTAACTCACCTGCAGTCTCATTCTTTAGCAAATAGACTCCTATGTGTTTTGTAGGCTTGTTTCTTTAGTATAAAAGCTCCTACGGAAGAGGCGTTAAGACCTCATCGCTTAATGTGTGATTGCCCTCTTTTCGAAATGTATCAGTTTGTAAAAAAAAAAAAAAATACAGCTGCTTAAGTTGTTGGCGCTATATAAACAATATAAAATAATAAAGTATATCTGAAACAGGCATTTGTATTTAGTGCGTTGCATCACCTTCTTATGTATAATACTAAATACATATAGCTATGTGGAATATCATTTTCACTCCCCACGCCCATCTCTCATTTAAAAAAATGTCTATTTTCATGGAAAATCAATTTTACAGTATTTTAAAGGTTTTCTGGTTCATAACACGATTTTGAATGGTGATGTTTTGGAATTCTGTTTTCCTAGACTCTAAAGTTTGAAACTAAAGTTTCTGTCTGCTATTGTTGCGTAAGTTGTTGGTTTTTTGTAATATACATCCAAAACCATTGCCATGCTAAATGCATTTAGTATAATATGACGTCCAATTTGTGCACAGTGCCTAGACATATCACTGGTATCCTTGTCCTGTCAGAAAGTTTTCTGTTTTTTTTTTCTTTCAAGTTCAACTATATGATATCAAGGGGAAAAAAATAAAATACTTTTTATAAATTTGTTATATGGAGCATGCCCCCAGCTGGCGAGCACAAGGTTGGAAAAATTGTAGCAAAGTTGCATGCCGGATCAGACACAGCATGCAGGGAAAGAGGATAGGAGATCATGCGATCGTATGATCTCTATATTCTCTGTCATGGAAGGAACCTTTTGACACAGTCAGGCAAATCCAAATCCCCATGAGCCTGTTAAATATGCAAACTTATACACACATGCACATTAATGCTAACGCACATGCTAACACACACACTTAACCATACACTTTTGCTACCACACAGACCCCTTATACATACAGACTCATGCTAATACACACACATACACACTCATGCTAATGAACATATACATATTCCTAGTAACACACACTTTTTTTAACAACAATTTTTTAACACATAACACATTTACCCTTACAGAGTCCCTCTCTTCTTCTCTCTCATTCTCTTACTCACTCCCTTATCCTTTCTCTTACCCTTTCATACTGCCACAATTTCACTGCGAAGTCACGTGACACTGGCACGTTCCCTCTTCCACATGTGGGCCAGTTAAGGCTGGACAGATAAGTGGGACAAGTGGGCCCACAAATCTTGGTAGCCCGGTCCCAATTGTGACCCCATGCTTGTTACGCTACTGGTAGACACCAGTACCTAGGTTTCACTAGCATGCTGTACTGTAAAATCTATGCAGTATGCATTTTCCTTTTAGGTTGGTAAATCCTGGGCAATACTGTTAATTATGTTTGGGGGTGATATGACCATATTTTGGTAAACTGAACATACTCTTTAAGAAACCTTACATACAGAAAAAAGTTAGAGCGGCACAGCTGAGAGCATATAGTAGTTAAGTGGCCTGCCTTCTGGTGAATCTTTGCTTGGGAGAGACTCAGATTTTATGTCACTTGTGGCATTACAGAGGAAAATTCTTCATCAACATATTAGACTCGCATACCTCACAACTTCTACCTCTGAAGAATCGGGGTGCCAGGAGGCGGAGTATACATTCTCCATGATGCAGAAATCCTCGATTTTGTCCTAGATGCAGAAATCAGGATTGCTGTCCTAAATCCTGCTGTCCTGTCAAGCTCTACATCTGTTCTGAAATGCAAGACAGAGGTAGAGCTTGGCAGGTTCAAGTGGCAAAACCGGGACTGATCTGCGGGAGGTATGGACTAGTCCCACCCACAAAAGCTGTCTAGAACAGAAATGTGAGCCACATTTGCCCTGTACAAAGGAACCAGTAACCCCAGATGTATGTTTTATGTGTTTTATTCCAACAAAAAGGGCTGAGAGACATCTGGGAATTTATCCTCTTCCTCAAGACAGTTGATGCTTAGTCTTTGACCTTCTCTCTCCTTGTGAGAATGAAGTTCCAATGCCCTAAAAGCATGGTCTCCAAATTACCAAAGTTGACCTTTGTGTCTGAAGCTTTACCAAAGTCTAGAGCAAGGGCTTTATCTGTGGCTTGCTTCTTCCATCAATGAGAATGATTCTTGTCTTTGTGGAATTTGCATCAGGATTTGCATATATATATATATATATATATATATATAATTTTAAACAAATACTATATAGGACAGTTATAGTGTGGTCAGTTGTAGTGTGCAATGGTGCCACAACGATAAAGAGGTGTAGAAAATCATTATAAGTTGTAGTTGGCTACCTAACTTGAATTTTCATTCAGAATATCCTACTAATTCTCATTAAATCTGTGAAAGTGAGTCATTTATAATCGTGAACAACCAAAGAGGCCTTCCAAAGGAAATTAAGTGTTAGCAGATAAGAATTGCAAGCTCAGATGCACTGGGAGCCATATTGCTGGTGAAGAAAACAAAAAAACATCTGTAAAGGAAACTAATTATGTGAGTCAGAAAACTACACAACTTAAAGCTGGTTTTATCCATGCGAGCGTCAATACACAAGTTGGATTATAGCATTCCTTTAAATATTTAATTGTTCTCTGCCTTAAGGTTATGTTTAACAGTTCCGAATGTCAATTAGCATACTGTATCTTTTTAAAAAGAATGTTTCAATAATTAGCTATAACCGAAAAAAAAACAAAAAACATTGTTCTGAATTCAAAGCTAACAAAACGATGGTAAGATAAGGAAAAGGACAGATAAGAAGAAAAAAAGACCACATGCATACTCAAGACCAATGCAAAGGTATGATGGCAAAAATAGGTCAGGCCGATAAAGGTTAGAAGAAAGATTTCTCACAAAATGAAGAGTAAGTGAAAATCAAAACAAAAACTTAAAGGCTGCAAAGGTTCTGTAAGGCATGTGTCTCGAGTGCTGAGATTTTAGAGGTATCATGAAAAGCAAAAGGAAACCCTGTGTAATACTGAACATGCTCTGCAGATTTTAACCAAATGCCACGCTTGTATCATCAATGCCTCATCCATCTCTCGTAATATAATGTTAAACCATACCTGTCAACTGTCCTAATTTTATGTGGACAATACTGGCATTAGGACTTTGTTTTTTTAGGCATGTTTTTAATCTATTTATGCCTAAAAATAAGGGGAAATCACAGGTTCTATGTCTTTTAGATTTAGATTGACGAAAGGCGGTGTTAACGCAGTGGCTGAACTTATTATTTAGCTTCCAAGTTTTTGGATACAAGGAAAAAAAGACTCGCTAAAGGATTGTTATACCTCTTTCAGATGTCAGCTACTAGGTTCTCACTCTTCCTTTTTTTGTCTTTTTTTTTGTATTAAATATAATAATAATAATTATTATTATTATAATAATTTAGAATAATGTGGGAAGAGCTCTTGAAAATCACCCCAGAGACAGGTGCAGGGCTCGGTTAGGTTGGCCCTTCATAAGGCATGCAGAAGTTGTGAAGCTGGAACTCCCCTACAAACTCCCACTTTAGTACATAAACCCCATTTTATCTCAACAGTGTGATAAAACCGTGTTTCGTAGCACTATCACAGGGAATGTGGGGAGATGATGGTTGTACTTTTCCATTTATGATTCTTATGGAAATTGTCACTTTGCACCTTAAATCGAAATATAATTTTTTTGGAAGTGGTTCAAAGGTAAACATTATCATATAGCATTATGATGATAGATTATATGCGACTGTTATCTTTCCCCTTCATTGGTTCCTGTGCTGTGTTCCTAAACTCTGTGCCTCACAGTTTGGCAGGTAATAGATCAGAAGTAACTAGATAGCTGCTCATTCACATATAACATTAGAGCAGATTTCTGCTTGGAATTCCATTGATTATTCTATCAAGTCTTGCTGCAGTGACCCGAGGAGAGGTTTCTGAATCATTAGAGGAGCATTAATGATTTCACTCATAGCGATTGCATAGTGGGATTTGTTCCTTCCTAAAAACCATTTACGTGTCTGATTATTTATTTATTAAAGGTCTCATTATTACACAGTAGCGAAATAGTTATAAACACAAATGGTATGCAAATAATAAGAGAAACATATCTATATTGATACAAAAAACTATCATGGGAATCTCAGTGAAACTTAATGAAGAGTAGAGTACTTTGCAGCCTTGTGTACACAGTGTTAATAATCTGTCACAGGGGTGTAATGCAGATATAATACAAGATTAGAATCAAGTGATAAAAGCAGTAGATACATTATACTTTGTTATGAACATACATACATAATTTATAATATATGCACACAAACGCATTTACTCAAGCTTGTTAGCAACGTCGTCCTAGTGCCAGAACACTACAGGCCGTGTCACGTTACTCATGGGTCCATCAGCAGTACAATACGTGATGTGGAAAAGCTCACTGGCTGGGCTGGGCTCAACAGTAGTGGAGGAGCGTGAGCCGGAGAAGAGTTGGCCAGACTCTTTTATTTGGTGCATTATGTACCGCATGAGGCTTTTTCCTATGTGGTATAGCTGAGCATGGACCTGGCTGCACTAGATGAGTGTAAGTCAGAGAAGGGCTGGGTCAGGCTCCTCCTGTTAAAGATTTCAGTCCTTATGTACACTCATGAGTGGTATTGCAACTTCAATCTGTGTGACTACCGATTGTATGTATGTTCATGCATCCTCAAAATGTTAATTATTCTAAAGCCAGGAAAGGGCCATTGAGTATTGTCCCACGTTTTAGTAAAGTTGGGCAGAACTGCTCTTCCCCGTTTGCTGTATAAACATACTGCATGGCAATATATGTTCCGTTCTCCCAAATTAGAAAAAGCAGCAGAGCATCCGCCTCTGTTTTTCTCACAAAATCCCAAGTAAATGACTTTGCTTTCAATTTTTGAAAGAATCTGTTAAAATGTTACTCTTTGGTCCTTTCTTGACTGATGATGACATGCTGCTTTGAGGATCCTTAATGCAGTCTGAACAAATCCCGAAATGGACATCCTTATAACCCAAAGTATTTATTTTCCCTGTGTGTCAACACGAAGATCTCTAGGTAGGAAATAAAAACAAATGTTACTAGTTGTTTTATAATGAAAATTACAGCCAAGGTTGGTTGTTGGGGCTTTCCCAGAGATGCTTGTGTAACATTATCTCTCATAAAGTCTCCTATAAGCCCAAAGGATATCACACATGAAATACAATTTCTAGATTCACAAGCCATGAAGCTCTCCGTATATATAGTCTCCCACGGTATCGATTACATTGTGGAATTTTATTGCTGAGTTTTAATCAGCTGCAAACAATCACAGGATTTCGACAGCAAATGCCATTGCAATCTTTCTACAAGTCCCTAGGCTACAAATGTTAAGAGAAAAGAGCCTTTCACTGCTAACAGGATCTACAGCCTCTCACAGAGTACTCTGACACTAGATATAGTGCAAACAAGAACGAAACGTGTTGCATCAAAAATGCTGTGGATGAGCTTATAAGATGCTCTACCTGGCTTATTCATTCTCCAAAACTAACATGACATGTGACAAGATTGTACAGCAGTAAGTCATAAAGGTTATGTGTGCCTTACCACCCCAACCAATCTGTTTCATTGGGGCATTGAAATCATAAATGGCTTTATTTCAAATTATTTGCAGACCAATCTCAAGTAGCACCCAAACAGAAAATGAAAAAAGGATACCCCCCCCTCAAAGAAATTGTATTTTTTTTTAAGGGAAAGATAGCAAATAGTCAAGTTCAATTGGTGGCATATAGTGACCTTGGCTGGCTAGGTCCCTCAGGGCAGCAGGCCTTCTGCCTTAAAGCTGGAGGCAGATCTGCCTGTTGGCTGGTTAGGCTTCACATTGTGGTACTATTTAAGGGGCCACTTATAAGAAGGTTTTTCATCTCCTAAACTGTCCCATTTACATTATAGGTCTGAGCCTCGCTAGCACAGACTCCACATAATATACTGTATCCAGGCCTGCGTGTTCATAGAGGTGGAATACGAGGATAAGACATCATATTGTGGTGTTTGGTGGTAGGTCAGGCCGAGGGCACCCACTAACAAAGTACACCATCAATGAATATAACATAAACTAAACAACTCCATTACTTAGCAATGACTGCTTATACTTAACAGTTGGACTAATGATTATGAAAAAAATGTTCTGCTTAAACGTACCTCTCAACGTACATTTCAAATGTGGAAAGAGGGACATCATTGTTTCAAGGGTGTGGTTGGAGGTGTGGACTGGGATTTACCAATACGTTTGTATGACTCATTTATTTAACCAAGTAAGAGGTGAAGAATAAGGGATGTAAATAAAACGACCAGGGGGAAGGCCGCACACTAAAGTGGCCAAAGGGTTACAAAAACCTAGGTTCCCATATGCTTAATAGTGTCTCATACGCATATAAGATTAGATTCTGATTTTGGACTGTCACTTAGCAAAGTGTAGGTTTAGGTCACCTACTTGCCCGATGCAGTGGTGGGATTCAAAACTGGTGCGAACCGGCTGAATCCCACCGCTGGCCCTATGTGGATTGAAGTCTGTCAAGATGCACACATGCATCTCTAGCTGAGTTTCTTGGAAAAACAATGATATCTTTCAACTGCAACAAATGTAAGACCAATGAAAACCCATATGAGTCTGTTCTAAAAGCTGCCACAGATAGAGAGATAGACATACTCTGCTAACATGAATAAAATTAAGTAAATGCATAACCATAGGATCAGTTTTCTAATAAATTAGCTAACCTTCATGCATTAACCTGGAATTAATTTGTGATGAAAGGGTATTGGAATTTAGCTATCAGAGAGAGGATATGGCCTTATAGAGATAACTCATCAAATGAATAAGAGCTGTTAGGCCACTTGGGAGTGGAAGTTGAATAAATGGTCGAGTTCTCTCATTATGAAAGTTTATAATGAACATGGACATCAAAGCTGAGATGACCAAATTATCAGTAAAAGCCAGTTTTCTTACATCTTGGCGATTTCAAGTTTTCACTCATCAGATTTTAATATGCCTACAGCTAAAACACAAAACCGAATACACAAAAGCAGAAGAAAGGTACCGAAGTTGTTCTAAAAACCGACCAAAATGATTGACCTACTTATAGTGCATGAATGGTTATTTCACATAGCAGTAATACATTCATAAGACATCAAAATGAGATCTGGGCTTAGTGTAAATCTCATTTTTCATCTTTGCATGTTAATGTTGAAATGTATTTAATGTTTAACTCTTTGCATATCAAAATAGAATTGCAAATTGTATGCTCTTTACTCGTGTAATCCAACCCGGTTGTTCTATTGAACCAGACATGAGCAAAGCCATAGAATAACATTATTGCCTATAATGTGGCTTTATGGAAAGCATTCCTTCAAAAAACCTATTGCTTTAATCGGTGGTAGTTGAAGACTGTACACAACTATTCAGTGTATAGTGATGGATACTAAACAGTTCTTGGTTCTCCAGAAGAAGAGCAGACAATATAAATGCTTTTGACCTTCTTTGTTCTAGCTAAATTAATAGTGTGTATGTATATACTTTAAATACACGTCAAAAAGGGTTTTTACATTGATTGCTTTCTATTTCATTGTAAGTCTCCAACCACTGCTTTTCTGGGTTTGAGTGCATGCCTATGCACTCAAAATGCATTGTCCCGGAATGAGGAGTCTGAGTGAAGGAGGTCTCAGCCAATCAGGAGAGACTTCTCATGTCTGTAATGACTATATGTATACTATTAACTCTGAAATCAACATGGTTTCCAATCCTTCTTAATAGTATATGTGAATTAGTGTGTATGTGAGATATATATATATATAGATATATAGATATATATATATCCCCCCCGACTACAGCACCTGACTCCCCACAGTGGGGGGAGGCAGTGGCCATAGTGGGGGGAATAGAGGCTAGTAGTGGGGGGTACAGAGCTAGTGTGCCCTCCACTACAAGCCCCCTGTTTGCCCAGGGCCCACCAGAGCCTTGAATTGGCCCTGGTCTGTTGTGCTATTTTTCATGTAAAATTATGCTCCTCTCGCCCTGGTCAGAGTTCTTAGAAACCATTGTATTTGTGTTTATAACGTTGCTGTGCTGTAGGTTACTATTTTTCAGTCATTAATGTCAGTAAATTTACAATCTTTTATTAATGTGAGAATCCTTCATTGCACACCAGTTCTAATTGTATAACTTTACTAATATCTGCCTTGGATAATCCAATAAAATAACTGTTTTGTGCAAACTGTATAGAGGAAAACATGATTATTTATTGTTAAATGTGATTTTTCTGTTAATCTCATTTCTAACCAACCATGGGAAGATAAATACTTTGCAGTCTCATCGCCTTTCTAGGGAATTAGGTTTTAGACAACTTCAGTCTGTTTATAAACACAACATAGTGTGGCTTGCGTATCACCAATGAATCCATGTTTAAAAAAAAAAAAAGTCCCAGTACTTGAGAAAACAAACTCAAAAACACTGTTTACAGATAACAAACCTGGACATATTCTGAAAAATAAATGTAATTGACCTATTGGAAACAAAAGCATAAACATTACTGCTACGTGGGACTCACTCAAGATGATCACTTCAATGTATGTGAGCAAATGGAACTTTATATACAGTGCATATAAAAAGTCTACACACCCCTGTTAAAATGCCAGGTTCTTGTGATTTTTAAAGAATAAGACAAAGATAAATCATGTCAGAACTTTTTCCACCTATAACGTGAACAATTCAATTGCAAAAATAGCTGAAATCTTTGAGGGGGAATTTTTTAACTGGGGCTGTGGCTGTGTTCAGAATTAACCAATCACATTCAAACTCATGTTAAATAGAAGTCATTACACATCTGCCATCATTTAAAGTGACTCTGATTAATCACAAATAAAGTTCAGCTGTTCTAGTAGGATTTACCTGATATTTGCTTAGTTGCATCTCAGAGCAAAAGCCATGGTCCGCAGAGAGCTTCCAAAGCATCAGAGGGACCTCATTGTTGAAAGATATCAGTCAGGAGAAGGGTTCAAAAGAATTTCCAAACCATTAGATATACCATGGAACACAGTGAAGACAGTCATCATTAAGTGGAGACAATATGGGACAACAGAGACATTACCAAGAACTGGACGTCCCTCCAAAATTGAAAAGACAAGAAGAAAACCGGTCAGGGAGGCTTACAAGAGGCCTCCCGTATTCTTCATATGAATAGGCTATGGGGTAAGACGGAAGCCTTTCTTACAAAGAAAAACAACTAAGCCCGGTTGAAGTTTGCAAAAACAAACACTGAGTCCCCCAAAAGCATGTGGGAAAATATGTTATGGTCTGATGAAACCAAGGTTGAACTTTTTGGCCATAATTATAAAAGGTATATTTGGTGCAAAAACAACACTGAACATCATACACACAGTGAAGCATGATAGTGGCAGCATCATTCCAGTTCTTTAAAATCACAAGAACCTGGTATTTTAACAGGGGTGTGTAGACTATTTAAATCCACTGTACATGCATTCACAGGCACATTATTTTTCCCTTTACTACAATTTCTACCAAATTGTCTAGATTATTCATTTTTTTTAATCACTCCAACGTTGAATGATTTTGAAGAGCCTAGTGATGTTTAAGAAATGCTGATTTTGATAGCATAGAAACATAGTACATAGGAACATAACCCATCTAGTCTGGCCATTTTCCTGCTGGAATGACTCAAACCTTCTGTTTATTGGGTCAAGTGCTGTGGCCCCCTCACCATGTAGACTCTGAGTGTGGTGCTATGTAACAAATTATTTCTGTTTTCATTTTAACTGACTTGCTTATGGATTTTGTTCCTACCTGTCTTTCTGTCTGCTGAGCTCTTATGATCTATGTTTTGCCATCTGGGTGGAATAATATTTCAAAAGTTCACTAACTATGCTGTATAAATATCAGGACTGCCTTTAATATTGATTGGAACCTGTGCAAGCATTTGCTTGCCCCTTCCCCACATTCATTGAATCACACCCTCCAAAAAAAACAAAAGTACTTGTCGCCCTGACTCTACAGATTAAGAGGATACTGTCAGAGTCAGTGTAGTCTTCCCTCCTTGTGACCCTAGTGTGACCCGCGTGAAACTTACCATGCGCGCAGGGGAGGAGCGCAATACTATTTAGATTGCATAGCAAATGAATGGTGCAGGTTGGGTGACTAGAAATGGACGTGCGAGTTGTAACCAGGGCTGGCTTTAGGTGTTAGGCTTTAGGGCCTCCATGGTGCCCCTCCCCCATTATCACCCCCAGAGTCCCTGACATAGATCACAGGTTGCAAAGCCCAAGATTGTAAACATACGACTTGTCTCAGGATCCAGATTACATCCACAGGACCTGCCTAGCACCCAGATTGGACATGTAGGACTTGATATTTTTGCTCTCAACCAGGCTCCCTGTGCCATCTTTGCCTCAAACAGCATGCCTGTGCCATCTTTGCCTCAATCAGCATGCCTGTGCCATCTATGCGCCAAATAGCCTCCCTGTGCCATGCTTGCCCAAAACAGCCTGCCTGTGCTATTTTTGCCCCACACTTACACATACATGCTATCTCACACATGCTCATTCACTTTTTCACAAATACACCCTGCCTCAACCCCTTACCTCAACAGCATGTTTGGCTGTGGTACTTGCACACATCCGCACAGGCCAGCAGCTTCCCTCTGAATTGCTTACACACTGTGCAAACAACTCCTCTTTCACCGCCAAGGGGAAGCAGGCACGCAGCATGGGTCACATGATGTAACGTAACATAATATGAGTCAGCTTGGTTCTTCCATCACCTGGATTGTACAAGAGACATTGCTTGCACAGTGTGAGCAAAGCACAGGTACGCAGCTGAGCCGAGCAGAAGTGATCGCAGTTGAGGCAGTCTCAAGGGGCAGCTGCTATGGGCCCCCCACAAATGACGGGGCCTGGGGCAGCTTTTGCCTTATGTTAAAGATGGCTCTGAATAATATGCGTATATCATAAGACTCCCCTTCTTTAAACGAATACTACAAACTGAGAATCCTTTTTAGTAGCAGTCTATTTTTCTCATGTTCTAGCCTTATATTTTATTTCATTGTCGATTTAGCACCTAGTTAGGTATCTGGATGAGTAGTTGGTATTAATAAGTGTTACTAATGAAACTGAATTTGTCAAATATAATGCGAAGTGTCACCGTATTCAGTCTATTGTAAAATTTTTATAATTTCTTCTTTACACGCATTACCATCAGATTTTTAATTTCTGTGTGTACAGAAGTCTTTTAGATGAATCAGTGTGAATTCTCCATTACGGATTATATACAGATACCAAGGTGTTGCCAAATAATTTGATGTGCTCTGGAAGGGTATATATAATTTTACTAGGACCGGCCCTACTTCAAGGGAATAGAACTTTACTAGAGGCTTTATTGAAACTGGTATTGCTGCATCTTGTTGGACGGAAGAGAACATGTTTCATTTGAGGTGCTAAACACTATACAAACACTATACAGTAATTAAGGCCTTGCACTTGAGTCTTTTAAGTTTGTTTATTTACTGAAGATTTATCTAATGCCATTAATTAAGGTCTTCTGTATCGTTATATCTAACTAAGCTTTTCTGTATCGTCGTATCTATTTTAAAGTAATTGGAGCATAATTCAGGCTGCTTCAATTCATAATAGTTTTTCAGGAGACATACACTTTTCAAGTGTATTGTTGGTAAACCAACTTAATGTCTAATTATGTTATTTGATATTATGAGAAAATGAAGAGTAAAATGTAAATGTTATGGTTGATGTGTTCAGGGGCTTGTATCACAACAATACAGACCTATTAGAGTGTCTAGATTATGTTTTGATTGTGACCTCTAGGAGACAACACTCAAGGATAGCTGTGTGTCTTTGTGGCTGAGAGTGAGTCTGTGGGGCTTATTCATTGAAGGGGGAATTGTCCGAATTCCTAGACTTCACTATACATTACAAAGGTCCAACTCAAGTGAGATTTTCCAGGAAGAGTTTGTCAAGCCCTGTATAACATATCATTACATCAATGAGATTACGTCAACGTCTTCCTGTCCACTGAATTAAGCATTATGCAGTGTTCGCTCAGCCCTTCTTGGTGGAGAAGCCTGGCAGTGTTGGCTATTCATAATTAAAGGGAGCTGATACCACTTCTCATAACAACTTTGCATGTAGTGAATAAACATGTCATGATACATGTCTGCTTAGCTATGGAGGCTTCTCTGTGTGTGTGTTTTGTAGTAGTAAGTGTATCTGTTTTAAAGTGCTTTCCAGTGTGGTGGTAAGTGGTTGTGTGCGTTTTATAGGATAAGTGTGTCTGTGAGTGTTAATGAGTAATAGTCTACTTGTGAAAGTCCATATATTTTAGAGTGTAGCTCATAGCAAGTGTGATAGTTTACGATTGTTTACTGTGCCCTAGTGAGTCATTTTTGGAATGCCATTAGTCTTTTTGACCATGAGTGGAACTGGGTGTTACTATGTGACAGTTGGTTTATGTCTGTTACTGTGCCTAAATTGTTCAGTATATAATTGCTGCAGAGCTCCTTTATGATATATCCTAAAAGGTACATATTTAACACCCCCTATGCCTATTTTCTCATTCACAGCAATTAAATATGTTACAAATATTGGAAAAATATACAGAACCATAAATGCTGTGGATGTTCTAAAGGACATTGTTCTAAACACACAAGGCATTCACAGAGCTTTTACTGTGAGAATTTTGGAAGCATAAGCTTCATGGAATATTATTGGAACTGAAAACCTTTTAGTAGAGACTGCTGAACCATTTAAAAATGTCAGCACACATAAATGGGCCATTCAAAATGTAAGGATGATTGTGAAATCTCTGGTATACTTCTCCTTTTCCCTTTTAGAAGGGCGCATATTAAATGCATGCGTAAAATAACATGACCTCTACCTAAGCTTTTCCTGTAAATGTAAAGAACTAATTACATGTATTTTGTCTGCTATTTTACAGTAGTTCTCATGGGTGGCAGTCTGACTTCAAAAGTCACATTAGCGCGACACATACTTTTCATGACCTAAGCAAAAAAATAAACTATGTATTATGTAGTATATCCAGAGCTTTCTTTAAGAACAAAAATAAGGAAGTGTATTTCCTTTCCAGTAATTCCCAACATACAGTGTTATAATCTGTAAAATGACCTTTAGGTTGTATAGCCACTAATAACTTTTAGTCTACAGCTTCTGTAGGTGACGGAAAGGCATGTAATAAATGATGCATCCACACAATAAAAGGAATGAGAGTGTTCGTAAATCAGTCTGTTAATATTCGTATTTGGAGCTGAAACTAATTTTCTATTAAATATATTTTCTTTCTGTGTGAAATTCCAATACATAAACCATAATAACAATCTCTACACACAGTGACAAACTATCATTTTGGCTACTATGCCCAAAACTGTATATTCTATTTTTTTTTCCCCCTGTTAGCAAGTGCATGATTCAGAAAATGCTTCAAATGAACAGTCGCAAATTAAAATGAATGCTGTTCAACAGTTATGACTT
>VKOC01035504.1:0-17617 GCA_009364415.1 Spea multiplicata | reverse complement strand
AATAATGGCATCGGTGAAGTTTAAAATGCCCCCCCCCCGCGTCGGCGGAGGGGGGGGCGGCATTTTAAACTTCGCCCCAGGCGGCGTTAAGTCTTTGGCCGGCCCTGGTTACGTTAAGTACATGCGTCATTATCCATACCAACACCCACTCGTCTAAGGCCTGTTCCCTTTTATATTTTAGTATTGTTCTTCATGTACAATATAGACGTGATTTATTACCGCAAACACAATTCCTAAAATACCTGAAAGTTCATGTATAATTAGTGGTCCACTGTTGTGGATGTATTACTGAGACTTTGTATGTGCTTTTGTGAGTTTTATTTTTTAGATATTTTTTTGGTGCAGAAATTTGAGATGCATCACTTTTTATGGTTTGATTGTATATCTTTTTGTTTACAGATCCACTGTTTGGTGTAAATGCTGCTTTCTGGAAAATGTTGTCATCGAACCATTCACACAATCACAGTTTTTTTGCATTTTCTTCATATTTTTGCATCCCTGGCACCAATATATCACCATATTTAACCCCAAAGCAGGGACTGAAAAGTGTCCCTAGCACTACAGGGCCAGTGGCCACTTAATGATGTATATGCAGCCACACAAAGAAGGACACTGGGCTGTTGTTTTGTGTACCAGATGGTCAATCTGAGCCTGGTCCAGTGGAATTGAGTATACTGAAACAATATATTTTTGTTCACGCTACAAACTGATTGCACCTTTTGGTGTATTTTAGCTATATTTTTCTATTTTATACTTAAAACGTACAGTTTACAAATACCATTTGAATGTGTCACCTCTCATCTTTTCAGTACCGTCCAAAAATGTTTTCCACCCCACAGTTTAAAAACCACAGTTAGAACAATAAAAGTGTCAGGCCAAATGATCCACCAAGCATTTACTTAGCCACAAAATGTAAGATAATCACTTCTTAAAATTCTGCAATAGGTTTATGGTAGGCAGTAGAATTTATTACGCTAAAAATACAATTCCCGGACTATTAACAAAAATACTACAATCAAATTATGATACTAGTAATTGTAAAACTGAAACGAAATATACTCTCATACGATTTCTGGAAGTCAATGCAAAAAAAAAAAGGGAATCAGGATAATTATCTGGCAACAGCTCATTCATAATAAGATTATTACATAATAAGATTATTATATCACCCCAGTGTGATTTGAAATGTGTTAATTATTCATGGTTACATAGTTAATGCGGTATCCGATACATTATTCCTATTACAATTTACAACACCATGATCAACATATCCTACATAAATACATTTTTTAGCAAATAGTTGGAGGATGTGAATGAATAAAGATAAATGTCAAAGATCCTTTCACTGTCCAGCTGTCCCTGTCAATTACAAACTGACCGATTAGTAGTAAACCAAACCCTAGACAAAGTCCTCATGCTAAAATACACAATTTACAGTTTTATTACAGCATCTTGAAAACCATTACACACCACATTATGATGATTTACGATGGCGAAGGTCCAAACATCACCAGATTACCAGCCGTTAGACATCTTATGTGGATGTGATACTAGCATTTGGGTTCAAAATCCCAAAAAAACATTTTTACGTTGGATACTCTGTAATCATACACTCTATGTAACTTAAGTGTTGGCCATGTATATTTTGGGTTAATCACTCAGGCTCACTCTAGTGAATTAATGTCTGTGTAAACCCAGATTTGCTTTCAAACGGATGAAAATGTTCTGTCAAGCTGTGATGGTGAAAAGTAGAGAAGAAACGAGTCTTAGGGCTGCCCTGCTTACTAGGCTTTCTTACGGCAAAGTTCTTCATACATCCGTAGTTGGGAAATTACGTCAGTGGTTGTCGGAGGTGAAATCATGCTGAAGGATATTATTGTTACATATCTGGATGTGAATGGTTTGCAAGATGAGAAACAGCCCGTGTTTATTACTTTATATCTGAACTGGATGACTAACACAATAGACAAAGGTGGAGCAGATGATATAGAATATCTAGATTCAGTAAGGCATGTGACACTGTCCCTTATAAATAAATTGCAGTGTTCGAATGGATAAGGCAATGGCTCACTGATAGGAGTTAATGATCAATACAACTGTTCAAAAGTTTGGGGTCACTTAGAAACATGCTCATTGCTAAAGGAAGAGCTAATTTTGTCCATTAAAATAACAAGAAATGCATCAGAAACCCCAAACCTTTAAACAATAGTGTATATTCAGAGGAAGGTCTTGTAACCATGTTTGGCTCATCAGGTGATACTAGCTCTGCATTGGGGATCCTTATACTGACACTTATACCTGGCCTGACAGGGACTTGGGAGTAATTATTTCGGAGGGCTTACAGGCAACCAGACAATGTAATGTGTTGAAGAAAGCAAGCAGGGCTTTGTATAGCTAGATGGATTATGGATGACACTTTATGGATCTTTGGTCAGACATCACCTAGAGTATCGTGTACAATTCTGGAGACCCCATCTACAGAAGGATATTGACATATTGAAATTCAGAGGATGGCTACAAAAATGGTAAACAGTTTGGATACAAATTATCAGGAAAGACTAAGGAAAATCAATATGTATAGCTTGGAGGAAAGAAGGGAGAGGTGAGATGTGATTAAAATATTTAAATACACATATTTCACAAAGTACAGGAGTAAAGTTAATTTCAAAGGAGTAAACAAAAAATTAGGTCATGGTCTAAAACTGGAAAGTCAGGATAAGCATAAAGCCATGACCAAAGGCTGATTAAGGTTTCTACCCTCTACCACAGCAAAGAATGGCAGATTAGATGGGCTAAATGGCTCTTATCTGCCGTCAAGTTCTAGGTTTCTGTGTCTGCTGGGAAACAGTATGGCCTCAATGACATATTGCTTTGCAACAGAGGTCACTTCTGTTCTTCTTTACTTTAAAGGACTGGCAACATAACTGGTCACAGTACAATAAAGTGTATTACTATAACTCTTTTCATATTCTAATTAGAATTTTGACCCCTTCCTGGTTGCAAGCAGGAAGCCAGAATCCACTGAAATGCTAGGACTATGTAGATTTACTCTACGGATTTACAGGCTTAAGAAACACCCAGAAGAAGTCAAAACACTGCCTTCTTTAATGATACAATAAAAGTAACTTGGAAAACAAATTGGTGTTTTAGGCATAATTAATTCCATACATATAGTAATAAAACATATTCATGTTGCTATGGATTACCCAGTCTAACATTAAATATCGTACAATAACTTACAGACATTTTGCTTGTGTCATTTAATAAGACAAGCAAAAATTGCTTACAACCTACACATGAATTGTCTAACAGCAGTACAGATTTGTGTTTTCACAGTTTTATTACAGCATTGCAGAGATAATATTTTACTGACATTACTGCGAAGGTCTGCTTCTTCTTAAGAATATAGTTATGAAACAAATACAAATTCTTATTGTTTATCTAACTGACATTAATTGTGGTACTGTGAAGGTTCAGGGGCAGAACGATAACTAGAAGGCTAGATACTTAAAAAAAAAAAAAACATAGAAGGGAAGGTTATGCAAGGAAAACAGAAATTAATCTGAACCATACATGGAGAAAAAGATTAGTGAACAGCAATAAATCTACTATTCCAAAAATATAATATATAAGCATCATGTCTTCCGCTTGCAATTGAGGACTGAAATTTACTTAAAGGTAAAATCATCATGCAAATGTAATGTATGGGGTTCAATCTATTGTATGCATACAGGCACATACTGTAAATATGGTTTGGTATAACATGTTCCCAATAAACTATCAAAGACAACATTATCACACTGAAATGAAATCTGAATGTTATTTGCATTACATTTTTATAATGATCACCTTTTCCATTTAGTTTTTAAAGTTCAATTGCTAAGTGCTGTTAGCAATCACAGTCCCATCATGCCAAGTCAGCCAGTACATGCTGGTACAGGGTGGCTGTAAGTGATGTGCAGACCCCATACTGCTGGCAGCATCAATACACAAGGGGGGCAGCTAGCCAGGTTTCAGCATGTACTGGGTGACTTGGCATGATAGGAGTGTGATTGCTAACAGCAATCACATTCCCATCATGCCTAGGTTCCAGCACTTACACATCCATGCTATCACACACACTCATTCATTCATTCATTCATTCATATACTCATTCATTCACAGATTCATTCCCTCAATCAAGCATACTCATTCAAACACCCTCCCCACCACCTTACCTGCACTGCAGCTCCTCGATGCCGCTCACAGACTTCAGCAGGGGAGCGGCCTCCCTCTGCCTTCTCTTGTACTGCACAGAGGAAGCAGGACTTGTGCAGGACTGGGTTCCGCTTCCTCTATGCAGTACAAAACACCCTCCCACAGGTAAGTAGCAGGGCTCTTATTGTAGCAGGGCTCGAGGTGGGGCCGCATGTTGGACGCCCCTGTTCTAGGGGGTACAGTGTGGCCCCTGCGGCCACTTCTTCCTGTCTCCCAGTGCGGGTTCAAAATAGTTTAGAAAGGGCCCTTCCAACCTGAACCGTACCGATTCACGTCAGAAGGGCCCTCTATTTTGAACCCACACAGGGAGACAGGAACTTATCAGGGGGTTACGTGACCCCGCTGTGAAACCGAGGCTGCTTGCACAATCTTTCTTCAGATAGTGTGTGTGAATATGGATGTGCACTTGTGTGTTTGAGCATTCATGTGTACTTTGTGTGTGTGTTTGAGCGTGGATGTGCACTTGTGTGTGCGTGAGCATGCATGTGTACTTTGTGTGTGTGATCATAAATGTGTACTTGTGTGTGTGTGATCATGGATGTGTACTTGTGTTTGTGTGTGTGAGCATGGATGTGGACTTGTGTTTGAGCATGCATGTGGACATGTGTGCGTCAGCATTGGCTATAGAAGATAACTAGGTAAACTTGTTCTTGCATATAGCAAAAGATGAGGCGAGGCGTTTAACCCTTTTTACTCCCATACATGCCGATAGCCCTGACACCAGGACCTGGGCAATTTATAACTATTGAAGGGAGAATGGATGGAGCAAAATAAAAAAATGAACATCCCGGAAGAAAAGGGAGCACAAGGTAAAGTGACAGAAACCCGCTCTATAAAGGACACCCTTAAAAAAGTGGCAATATACTGTGCTATCGGTGCAGGACTGCTGCTTGTGCTCATGTGCGGCTGCTTCTGCCTTCTGCGTCGCTGTTTCTACAAACACAGAGACAAAATTCAAGAGATCATGCAAGGCTATGGCCAACAAAAAGACGAGGATGATGACAATGATGACAGTGATGATGACAGTGATGATGACAATGATAAATAATAGCAATGTTGAGGTCCCAGCCTTCAATAAAAAATTGCTACACTTGCACCAGAGAACTCCATTCCCCCTCAACAGTTCTTGCCACAATGAAAAACAAGGCGGCTGTACACCTTGGCTCTGGAACACCTTCCTTCAACCCATCATCACAACAGAAGACCACCCCACAGTCTACTACAACCTTGCGCATAGAAGCAAAGATTACCCTGTTTATACACACATAGATAACTGATGTTAGAATCAAGTGCAGAATATGCACAGTTTCATGTATCTCTTGTTGCGTATAATACATTGTTCTAAATATTTGAGAGTCAATGTTTCATTTTATTTACAGTTTGTGTGAATTACTATTGCAAAAGATGTATAATATGTTGAAGGTTATCTTCAAAAGAAAAATCAATGTTTTGTATACACAGCATAAACTTTTTTAGAAAAGGCCCTTCAGACCTCGACCGGTGCGGTCCAGGTGTAAAGGGTCATTTGTAAACAATTTTGAACCAGCACGAGGAGACTGTATCGGAGGTCATGTGACGTCACGAGGCTGCTTGCACACTGTGCGGTAAGAGGGGTGGGATATATGTGTTTGAATATATATATATATGTGTGTGTGTGTGTGTGAGAGAGCATGCATGTGTACACAATCCCTGATCCTTGCATGTTAGGAGGGAGCAGAGTTTCCTATCAGCA
The DNA here is from genome assembly GCA_009364415.1 of Spea multiplicata. Lineage (NCBI taxonomy): Eukaryota > Metazoa > Chordata > Amphibia > Anura > Pelobatidae > Spea > Spea multiplicata. The sequence goes on along the minus strand of VKOC01035504.1, from coordinate 11,628 downwards.
TGTAATCCATCTGAGCATCCATTAAATTACCAGGCAGCGTGCTGGCTTTTTTTATAGCTTCCATGCTTTTCATGCAGAAAATACATTCGGCAGAACACTTCTCCATACATGCGGTTTGCTAACCTCCATGCAATGTTCTCAACACATTTACGTATAACATATCCTAATCAATGATGATCTCGGGATTGTAAGACCATTTGAGTACTCTTTATGTACCGTTTAATACTTGTACAGTTCATTTACATTGGAGGCACGGTGGTTTGCATCGCACTGTGTACCATGGCTGTAAGATGGGCCCACTAAACATTTCTATGCATCTGTTAGCAATCATTTTGTGGGTTTGGGACCCAAAAGTTGAATTGCTTCTGCATGCTTTTACCATGTAATCGACATATTCAGAAACCACATTGTTTTTATGGAGATCCTAGTACAAGGTCTATTGACTGCAGTGTTTCTTGACCTTTTGTAGACTTTCCTAAATAAAAGATGAGAGGTACAAAATAAGAGTACCGTATGATTTGGTAAATGCTGTTCCAAAAAAGATGCAGTTGAGTTATCATACTATAGTATTGGTTTTAATGTGTGCTGTGGTTTGATCAGCAGACAAGCACAGAAAATCAAATCAGTCTTGGATGACAGGTTCTTTATTCCAGAAATGTCCACATCCCATGGTAACATGAGTGAGGAGACATTTATGAAAAAAAATGTGTAAAACATAATGTGTAAAAAAAGATTTTTTTTTAATTACTTTTATTTTTATCACACGTGTATCTTACACATCAGCTTATCATGAGAAATGGCTAAAAATATAGAAAAACACATGCCTTTTCTGTTCAAATATGTTCATATAGGAATGTATTCAATTCATTTAATGTATTCTGTTAAATGCACCAAAAGAAATTTGTGTTCTGAAAATACTGAATACTGAATTGTACAGTAATATCAGAACATATGATAAAAATAAACATCTAAAAGTGCATCTGAACATATCAAATCATTGTTATAGTATTGGTGATCTGTAAAGAGAGTATGAGTATTTGATCCAATCACACATAACATGTGTAGACAATTGCTTGCTACCCTCTATTACCGTATTTTTGAAACCAAAAACTGATGTGTCAGTGATCATCTCCATTTATATGTTTGCTTGAAATTATGATGAAGTTGTTGATAGGAGTCCAGAAGCAGGTGGACATGTGCTACATCATAAGATACATTTAACACATCTTTCTGAAATGTAAGAATTTAGATAATGGAAATCCTCACTGAAAAGCAAAATCCTATCATATAAAAAATGTTTCATCCAATTGGAAACGTCTGGCTGTTGGTTCAATAGAAACGGATACTGTTCCAAAAGGATGTATGTGCTTGGCTCCTGCTATTCCCGTGGACTTCAATGAGAGTGCTACTGGGCAAGTGCAAGATGTGTACCTAAGAATGCTTCCTACTTTCAGTAGCAGCAGCCAGGGGAGGCGCTAAGTCTCATTATCTAACGCATGACTGCTGTGATTAGCATTCCATGCAAAGTGGTGGCAAGACTGTTTTTTATTGTTGGTATCCTTTGTGACAATGTTTTTTTGGACATTTCTGCGGTTTGTTTTTAGCTGTAATTTTCTTCTTTACTGTACCCACACAATTTTTTTCAGGACAAGATGGCCTTTCTTTTAATCATATCATCTCACTTACTATTAAAAAAGCAATAAAATATTTTGAAAAATATGATTTTCATTTGAAAAATATTTTGATCCTCTACAAAAGCTAATAAAAAAACCTGTTAAATAGATTCTAATATTTGTCTTGCGTTTATAAATGCCCAATGTTTATTTGCAAATTATAGGGCAATACGTACAGGTAGCGTTTTGCTATTTCAAAACTATTTTTTCAGATCTAGTCATTTTGCCCCCATGTCCTATTTGGGAAATATTTGAAGCCGGTCAATTCAGTTTACCCACATCAAACCATATCTTTTTGAAAACTGGAATAACCAGGGTATTTTAGATGGCGGTAGTAACACATTCCACCCCCAGCCTTTGTCAATGTTTGTGGTAGTACTTCCGGAATGCATTTATAGCTCCTGGTAAATATATGCGCCAACAACAACCCAACTGTGTTTAGCTCTGAAAATTGTGTGGTTTGAATTGGCCATCTTCAAAGATGTCCTGAATTGGATATGGGCAGATATGCATGGGTGGCATCACTGTATGCAGGAGGCATAAAGTACTACCACCCATGCATATGTTTGTCAGGTTGTTTAGGGGCTAAAAGGCCACTTTTTGTGCAATTTAGTTTTCCAACTTAGAATTTTGACATCTTTCGTCCTGCGCCCAATTCAGTACATCGTTGTAGAATAAGGAGAGCAATCATACAGGGCCCCAGGATTTTTTTTGGCGATCCTAAATGCCTTGTTGAACCCCAACGCCCATGGGGCAAGGCATTGTAAAAACAGTTTACCTATGACAGCTGTTAATTAGGCATTTAATATACCATATTTTCTCTAACATACATATAATTGTGAGCTTTAGAGTTTCAGAGATTCTACAAAAAGAGGCATACTGAGGAGGGAAAGAAAGACAGAACATCTCTATTTTCTATTTTAAACTGAAGGAAGGATGTGTGTGTATATGTATGTGTTTATGTATGTATGTCTATCTATCTATCTATCTAGCTTGGCATAGCCATTAGTCCAGTAATGTAAATTGGAATATGGTCCTTGAAATGGAATGTTGCTCCAATAAAAACCTATTATTGTATATTGCATTGCTCATTTTTTTCTTCCATTTATACACATATAGATCTACAAAAATGTCCTCTTATGGAGAGCACCGGCTCCCTTCGGTACAGAGCCCTCCCTCCCTGTCGTTTGCCGGTAAAGCCAGCAGCAGGGCAAAGGTGCAGAACGAGGAAGCTGCCGCCCGGCAGGGTGGGGCGCGGGCCGTGGGTCGGGATGAGTGCTGCGCATGCGCGCTCGCTCCCTCCCTCCCAGAGCAGTGTACCAGGAGCGAGCGCGTGCCAGCTCTCGCGGTGTCTCCTGCGTGCTCTCCAGCTTCCTAGGCGCGTGTCTGCCTCCTCCCCGGGTACCTAACATACACCCATACACACATACACGGGAGAGGCAGCCTGCAGTCACGTGACAGGCCGGGACGGGTGGGGAATCAAAAACACGGAGACACACGGAGAGAAAAACCGAGCAGCGGCATGGGTGAGTGCGCCTTGTGTGAGCTACGCGCTGAACGACAACGTACCGGGTGCGTGCATTTCATTGTATGAGTGTACGGACCGACTGCGACATCCTCGCACTCACGGGGCTGCGCTGCGTGTGGAGCCGCTTCATCGCAGGATGCCACCGAGCTTGTGTCAGTCACGGTGCGCATCCTGACCGGGCGGGTGTCTTCATTGATACTGACAGCCATCAAATCCTTCATGTTAATGCCAAATACATGTCACGGTCTTAAGGAAGTTGACATGCTACATGCACACTGTAGTGGAGCTTGTATGTTGCGCACATGCTTTGTAATGCATGCATGTCCTGTGTCTTTATGAATACGGAACTCTCTCAGAACTGGATTTAGGGATCGGCATCAATTGCATGTGGACTTTTGGGTACCGGTACCACACCCAAGGTGTTAATCTAGCCGGATCTGCTAACATGGGGGCCACTGACTGTGCATATAAGTGGTAGAAGAAGGGGAGATCAGAGCATAATGCTATATGTTATATGACAGCTCCCTGGTAGCAGATCTTACGATGTTCTCAAGGGTTCCTGTACCGTGACCGGTTGGGAGGAAATATAGTCTGAGAATGAGACATGCAATTTTCTTTATTTTAAGGTGAAATCAATGTAAAGTGGCTTTTTTATGTTCAAAATAACATTTGCGTTGTATCGCAAATAACACACTAGAATAAATTGCAAGTAGTACGTGTTTTCAAATAAGAGCCCACGGCTGCATAAGAAGAGAACCGGTGGCTTGGAGGTGAGACACATTGAGCAGAGACGTCTCGTCTTTTATGAATTATGCATGAAGAATGACCAGGCACGGCGCGGTTCTTCACGGTTGGCTTATGTGATTTGGGCTATCGACACAGAAACGTTTACCGTGTTATAGAAAATGAACAGATTCTTTTGATCTGCTATGTGGACTACTGAGTGCATCCAAGATGCCACCGAGATGATTCTCTAATGCCAATAAAATATTTCTGCCTTTCTATATCACTATGAGCCCACCTTTCAAAGTCGGCCAAGCCATGGAGGAGGTGGACCTTACCAATATCCCCCAACACACTTAAAATAGCAAAAATAGTTGCAGAAATTCCCACAATACGATAAGAGAAGAGACCTGGTGGGCATAGTAAGTGTACATTTCCCTCGCAACATGTTATGTTTATGTCTAGTAATGCTTCCTGTATATAGAAAGCGATTGTGTGCTTCTTACGCTCGCACTATCACTTCCCGATGTAAGAAGGGACAATACTTCCTTCCATGCTTGTGTTTAAAGAGGCAGTTACCCGGTCAGTAGAAGTGTTATACTGCCATGATGTTATTTTGTCCATCTCTGGTTCATTGGAAGCATCTCCGTATTACAAATGCATATTTATAGTGTAAGGCCTTTCATACATATTCTACCCCGATCTTCATTTCTGTATGGCTGCTGTCCTTACAAACAAATGGAGCAAGTAGTAGTCAAAGAAAACTGAAAAAAATTACTAAGAAATAGATGTTTAGTCTTGTTTGGGGTTTATTCCCTAAATAGAGAGTTTGCTAGAGAGTTGTAGTTTCCAACGTAATTGCTTCACTATTCATTATGGAGGGCGAGCATTCTGTTACTTTGAGGTGAAGTTGGAGACATTTCACTGATTTAACTAATTCGCTGTTTTAATGTAAGGAAAAGCTTACTGGGGTTGAATCTTTTTAATGTATAGTAAAGTCAAGGAGGTTAAATCACAACTCTCCTTTTTAGCGGACTGACCCCTTTGCGAAGAATGAAACACTCAGTCTTTGCCTGTCTAAAATAATCCTGCTCTAGTTTTAAAGGGGACACTTTAATGTCCCTGACAACCCCACCAAAAAAGAATGTGTAAGACATTTTGAGTACTTCCATATTTGGAAGAAGCTGCAGCTCTAGAGCCACCTTCTCCGTGGTCCTACGGACCATTTCCAGGGCATGCACACAAAGGTGTCTTGTTAACCTTTCCTTGTGACATTGGCAAAGCCAGCGCTGGAGCTGACTGGCAGTAAGCGTATCACATGACAGGAGATGTGTGTTTCACCTACATGCAACTGCTCCAATCAGCTAGCTGCTCTCCTTGTGTTATTCCCCATTTAAAAGGATACTTTTGCCCTCCCGATACACCCCCCCACACACCTGCTCAAAAATTCTAACCATGGCATTGGAATGACATGACAGGTCAAGGTGGTCTACATTGTCATTTTACATCTGAAGACTTTAAGGTCTCTCAAGACATGGCAGCTTCGCTCCCTTTTTTTGTTAACTTCTGATGAAAAGTTTATTTTATGTTTTTGTGTTTATATCTTGATTATCCAATATCCTTTTGAAGACAAGGCAAGAAATGCGTTCAAACGGATACGAAATGCATTTTCAAGGCTGTAGTAGACCTTGAGGGAATCCATCCATGTGTTTGCATGATATAGCCACTCACCTGTCTCCAGGCACCAGCAGTGTATATTTTAGTCTGTTGAAATGTGCCATGTCGGCTACTTAATTACATATTGACACTGTAGCGGTATGTACCGGTGTCCAAGCCTCATGGACAGCCTGTTTATGATAAGATCACGCATGACTTTCACAAGAAACATTGAAGGAACATCAACCTTCTCCATGAAATGTGTGTGGAATTGAGTGAAGAATAACTTGGCGGTAAGACAATGCGTGCGCCAATGGTCAAATCGTTTCTTTACATTTTTGAGCGTGGTATTATAATTGAATGCTATATATTTCAGACTACAGTTTGATGGATGGAACATCTACGTTTCCATCCGTGGTCTAATGAAGTATGGGTGGTTTTCTGAGGCACGTATGTGTTGCTTCACATTTTGGATCAGTGTGCGTTTTGAGATGAGTTCCTTTATGTTTCCATCTTTGGTGGACACGCTGTATCGCAATAACCTTTATGGTTTTCATTTCAGCACTAAATGCCAATGTCATGTTTAAGGGAACAGGAAGACTGTTTCAGGTTTTTTGGGGGGGGGGGTTTCAATAAATAATTTTATACCGTGTATTAGGGAAAAAAAAAATTTTCTTCTGTTATAATTCCTCTGGTAATGAGGTCTACTAGTGTATTTATCTATAATGTATCTGTAAGGAAATTGCCAGGAAAGAGCAAATCTTTAAAGGTTATTAGTTCCTTTAATTGTTGTGTATGATTTCACCTTAATGGCCTGTCAGTCCCTAGGGATTGTATACATTATTCCATAGAATCTGACCGCATGTAAGAACCATTATTATAGGCATCCTTAACTGTAGTGTGATGCTAGTCTGAGATTCCAGTTTAAATTATCAACAATTAATACATTGAAATGTAACCCACATAAACGAACTAGAAATAGATGTATTTCATCTTCATATTTCTAGAGCATGGATTTTGGGGGGGTTTCCAGTTATTTTTCTAATGTATACAAATTCATAAAATATATTTAAGGTTTTCGCCAAAGTTTGTGTTACTTATTTTTTTTATTTTATTTCATGAGTAAAGTTTCTGCTTTGTATCTGTTTGTCCGGGTTTTCTGGGAAGTTGCAAGCCTCTCGTAGGCATCCTCCTCAGGTAACCTGATCATAGGAAGCAGGTGCTTTGCAAGTTAGATACAACATGACAGTCGTTTAATGTTTAAATGACTAATTGTCTCAAGCATAAAATTGAAGGGGCGCTCAGGTTATCGTACACACTTTAATACATATGATAGATGAAAGGTCCCTTTACATTATTTTTGTTGACCTGCTCCACAGAATTAGCTACAAATACTGTGGACGGGGTTCTGTTCAGACCCTTTTGCTCATGTACATTAAATGTGTTTTCCTGTCACTGATTGGCTGCCTAAAGCAGCCAATCAGTGTCAAGAATTGTCGGACCACAGAGGAGGAGGTCGGTTGCATCTTCTACCTTAGGAAGAGTATATTTTTTTTCACAGTACAATTAACCGTTGCTTGTAGTATAATTTTAAATAAATAATAATAAAAACACACATTTGGAAGTGTAATTCTTGTCAGTCGGTAAAGCCGTGTTAGCGTTACACGGAAACTGTCACATTCTGAGCCTCTGTACAGCTGTTATGACAAATCTCGCAGGGTGAGGCAGCAATTTAAAATGTGATACAGCAGCAAGATGGCAGCTCTTCCAGCACAACAGAAAATAAGAGGTATTTTTTTATTTTGACACTGGAATGAGACATTATTATTATTATCTTTTATTTATATAGCGCCAACAGTTTATGCAGCGCTTAATACAATACATAAATTCAAGGGGTGTGACAAGATGAGAAATGACAGACTAAGACAAACCGATACATTAGGAAGAGAGGGCCCTGCTCGCAAGCTTACAATCTTGAGGGAATGGGATGAGGACAAACATAAGGCACAGAGAAAGGGTGAGCGGTAGTGTGGTGGTTGTATCGATGACAAGGAAGTTCTAGCAGCTAAGATGGTGCGGCCTCTCTGAAGAAGTGGGTTTTTAGATGTTTCTTGAATGTCGGGAGGGAGGGTGAATGCTGAAGGTTCCTTGGGAGTAGATTCCAGAGATATGGGGCAGCTCGAGTGAAATCTTGTAGATGGGAAAAGGAAGAGGTGATAAGTGAGGAGGAGAGCCTTGGCCCATGGGAAGAACGTAGGGATCGAGTAGGAGAGTATTTGCTTATGAGGGAAGAAGTGTATGGAGGAGCAGTGTTACGGAGGGCTTTATATGTTTGTACCAGGATTTTAAATTAATTAATTAATACTGTGTATAGGTGTAAGAGCATAAGGATTGGGGAAGGAGAGTTTAACGTGCAAATATTTTCATACTTAAATTTGCACCATATAAGTAAAAGATATGGTAAGTCTCTCTTAAGCAGCTGAGTGTCCTCACCGTGTGTAACCAAGAAGCTCTGATTCCTGTATATGTTAATATCTGTGACTTCCCCAGCTTCTTGCTCAATCTTTGTCTATTGCTAGATTTACTGCACACTTTGCCGTTAGAAATAAACCCATGTTGCTGTACCGCTCGGCTGTTTAAATTGTTTTTTTTTCCCCTCTAAGCCTTAAAAGCAACCAAAAATCAATCTAGCTTAATAAAACGGAGCAGAAAACACCGTTATAGTATCAGATTTGTACTTGAAAAGGTTCCTCAGGCTTTCTTTCTGACATTCTTTTAGTTCTTTAATATTTCCTTCCAGATCTTCTGCCCGATCAAAAGCTTCATCTTTTCCTATCGTAACACACGGATTTCTCACTAATGGTTACTGTGTAATGGTGGGCCTGCTGCAGGAACGTATGGCACATTGTATATACACATCGTGCTAGCAAATGTGTATATACAAGACGTTATACTCTTCTGCATAGTGCTGGTGCCAATTCATGGGGCATTTCCATATGGCTTCCTGGGCACCGTATGCATCAATTCTTTGTGTGCGCACGTCTGTAGCTTTATTACTTTAATGCCGCCATAGGATAAGAAGGGAAATGTAAGATTATACATTTTTATATTCACCCATGCCTCTGTTTGATTGGCACATGAAGATAAGTGAAGTCTTGTGCTCTTACAAGAATACTATTAACTTGTTCACATGTAGGCAAAGATATGCCAACAATACCATTAACTCTATCCACTGTCTTTATTTATCTAGGAACCATTATGAAAAACATCTCCCTTGGAATTAGACTTTTACTGTTTTTCCGGATGCAGGGTCAGCGATTATAATTGTTCTTTTTTCAATTTCATTTTTAATTAATTTGACAGTGAGAATATAAAATAAAGTTGAAGATGGGGGGGGGAAACAAGAGGGTTTTATTTTCCTGTTGAAATATTAACACTTGAAATGTCTTGAGCAGAACGGCTCTATAGTTCACATAAATTGCGATTCTGCCCACAAAGAAAATTGTTCTGTGCTGAAATTGAATTCAAATGGAAGCGTTTCCTTATGCAGATGGCAGATTCTGGAAGCCTTCTGAAAGCAAGTTGGACTGTGAACTACAGCAGGGGTTCAGCCTTTTCTTTAATGAGAACTACGTGGGAATAATGAAACACGACAGCTCCTACAAAAATCTAACGAGATTCCATAAGACCCCCGTTCTAGACCACTGCACTAGACTATTCTAAAACGCATTATTTAATATTCTTTTCAAATTTGCATATTGACAATATTAATGTTATTCATTTTCACTCTACTTCAGTCTGTGTCTTGTTTGCCATGAGAGAACCATCCCCAGGTATGACACGCATGTGAAGCTCACTTGTGACGTCTTATTACACACTTTTTCTTTCTAAAAGGGGCAGTAATGGATAGACTTTTGTTCAGACACGAACAAAGAAAAGACTTCCAACTCATGCCAGCTAAATGTTAGGTGATTTAATGTTAGGTGATGCCCACTCCTTAACAGCAAGAACTGCGAGAACATGCAAAGGGACTCGGTCGCTGCCGGTGTGCTGTTCCATAGAGACAGGGTTCAAATTGAACCTTGCTGTATCCATCCTGCACTGTGACACCCGGAACTGCAGAACAGCCTAAAAGCCAAAAACACCGGTTCCAAACGGGTTAGCCTTAAGAAACCGATCTGTAAAAAGAAATGCCGTGAGTGTTCCTTTTCTGTGTGGCATAGTGCTAGTTACACTATTTATTGAACTATTACTGCATCTTTGTTTACCTAAGATTCAGTTCCTTGTCACTACACTAATTAAATGCCTGGTGGAGTTTAACGGGTATCTTAACAGGTGCCCAGGGGGCAAATGTAAAAGCAAAACAGACTTATTAGACTAACAAGTTGTCAATGATAGTGGAGGAATAGGGGTCCTAAGGGACTTGGTGTTAGGCCTATACGTAGATACGTTTGTTCTATACAATGTTATTGATCATATCTATATGTGAGTAGAAAAAAAGCATTGTGGATTCATTAGCATGAGAGTTAAAAATGAGGGGGGACTTGAAGTCCCCTGCCCTCCCATGAACCTTAAAAAAAAAGACTAAGACCAAGAATAGATAAATTCAATTAAACTGGGTTTATAGGGGTCACATTTAACACGGTCTGGCCTCAGTGATGTTCCTAGCGGGACTTTGGAACATTTAAAATAAACCAGAAATCCTGTGTGATGGAGAGAATAAAGAAAATACGAACATAAACTCTTGGTGGATTTAGTTCCATCCAAGCGCCCTTTGGTTGCGCATGGACACAATTGCATTCTATGAGGACCTTGGGCGAACAGGAAGATTTGTTTTTATTAATTTTGTGGGGTTTTTTAACCCCTTTGTGTTGGGTCTTTTTATTTTATTTGTTTGAAAATGCCCTTTCCTTTGGCCAAAAATGAGGATTGACTATATTTATAAAGTTTATGTGACTAAATTCCTTATTTTTATCTTGCCAGTCCTGAAAAGTAGTTTTGCCAGCAATTAATCAGGAACTGCTGTAAATAGGTGATGTTTAGTTTCTTTATTGTATATTCTGAGTTGCTAAAGTTGACCTAGATTGTGGAGCCTCTGTAACTTCTTTCATAATCCATCAGTGTGTGATATAACTTGTTTTTATTTTTTCGTGTGCAGTCGTCCTTGCTGTAAATGTGATATTAATGTCTTTCTTCCTTTTCACATCCTGTTTAATTCACTGTGATGTCTATTCAATTAGACGGCTTTAATTTGGTACAGGGGTGATTCGGCTGGATTTAATAAGATTAGATCAATTATTTATCATATTTTCGGAGGGCATGGTTCTTTTTAAAATCGTGAGCACTGTGGATCAGAATGTGATGCAGGGCTTGTATTTCCAAAATATTACTTGTCTCTTGCTTCAAATGCACTTTTTATCTGCCTCATCCCTACTTACTTCAACCCCTGTTTGTGTTGTTTGGATTTCACATCTTCCTCATCTTACCTTTTTTATGTGTGTTTTGTTAGCTGTGTTTAGGGTCTTATCTTGCTTTCATTTTTGGGACTAGATTTGCCCTTTACTAAAATGCCTGGTAAATGAGCAGACATAGACGTTACATAAAGAAAGTTGGTTGCAGGTGCAGGCGTATGGAGGAGAGGAGAAACTTGAGACTAGGATCAGGAATAAGACTAGAAATGGTGCTGCAAAGGATGTTTGCTTGCTAGATGAGCAGAGCTGATGTAGATTTGGGGTATATTAGATTTTGGATATCAATGGTTTTATCTATGTGAAGCCGTACAGGACTTTGTATGTTTGTGCTTCGTTCACAGCATAATTATATACCCAACATGTAATTTGAGTTTATGTAAGTTTATTTTTTTTGCTTATGTAACTGTCATATATTATGCAAATAAAGCAACCTTTTTTTTTTCTTACCATTGAGTTGATGAGGCAGGCCTAGGGGCTTCGCCTAGGGCAGGATAAAACTGCTAATCTAAACACTCAGTCCGAAAAGAAAAAACAAAACAGAACAATCAATCATGTTTTGTGATATAAATATATATAT